>JANTNU010000003.1:5977578-5999750 GCA_024752395.1 Erythroxylum havanense
ATTTCCGTCGCTAATTACCTACGAAAATGTTTCCGTTGGTAAATTTCCGTCGCTAATTTGCATTTTTCTTGTAGTGAACCTACATGTGGGTTTTGATATACTTTCTAAGTCTGTCCAACACTTGCTTCAGGTTTGGGCCAGATTCCGGAAGGAACAACTGTCCTACTTCCCTATCTATCATGTTCAAACTCAACAGTGATTATCCATTTATAGTTTTAGAAGATCTCTATTAAAACAACATATAACATATTTGAAAATCTAGTTGAAGTTAGTAATAAGTCAATGAAACAAACTTGTTCTATAACAAGGTCTACTGTTTACTGCAGGTAATTAAGGGTTCAACAGGGCAACGAGAGATCCAAATGCATGTTGCATGATTTACGATTTTGAGGTTACATAACTAGGACATCTTAAAACGTTAGGTTAACAGTACTCATGGAAAAGTACATGCACAATTATTAGACGAAAGTTGAAAATCTACTTTCTTCACGAGCTTCCGTAATCTTCAGATTCAGTTTCTTCATTAGAGTCATATTGATAAGGTTCTTCGCCATCACTTCTGTTCTCTCCTTCCAAACTTCGTCCTTACACAACTTCTGTTGCTTCCTCTTCATTAGCTGATGGTTCTGAAATCGAAACACAGCGGGGGAGAAAATAAAACGCAGAACCTCAACAAGTTTCTTGTCTGTGAGTGATGAAATGAGCAAATAACTCTATGAAAAGCTACCATCATCAGCAGGGTCCACATCAAGATTAAGAAGATTATCGTAAGATTCTTTCAGGAACTGTTCAACAACTTCCTTCCTTCGTGCACGGTAGGCAATGGGGGTAGTTTGATCGAAATCTTTATAGGCTGATGAGGAGTTCAGTGGCTACAAAGTTAACATATATGAGTCTTCTCTGACAGCTAACCCCAGTGAAGGAGTTCATAAAAATCTTCATGTTCATGCTTCAATAAAGCATAATGAAAATACATACCAATATTGCATGTTGCTGCTGAATTCTGAACTCCTGATGTGGAGGTATAACTCCATAGAGTTCATAGTTTTCAACCTCTATCAACGATCGGCACCTTATTTTCGTCAGCTTATGATAATAGAACTGCAGTATGCATTTTATGATATTAATTGAAGCCATGAATTCATATAAAACCGAAGAGATAGCATATTAAGAGAGAAGCAAAACAAGAACAAGCTAAATTTGGAATAATACCACAAATTAGGAATTAGGAATAATCAAAATAATAATGTAACAATTTCAGATGTTAAAATAAGCATATAGTACCCTACGTCATTGGCTTGCCATGAAATTACATAGAAAGAAGATAAAAACCTTATCAAGTTTTCCAGTATGGCGTCGTCGAGGCTGCATTTGCCAGTTATTGAGCCACTCGCAGTCTCCTAGACGCATGCGCATCTTTTTGGGAACAGGAATAGTTTCAGGTGATTCCTCTATCTGACATCTTACTCGTTTCTACATCCAAATCATGAAGATAAATAATCTTAATGAATACTCCCTCTAATTCATAATAAGTGTCGTTTTAGAAAAATACACGTTTATTAAGAAAGTTAATGAAATTATAGATATACCCTTATTAATTAAGATGAGAGAGAAATGAAAGGTTAATTTTGCTTTTAAATATTGATTTGTATAGTTAAGATAGAGAGAAATGAAAGGTTAATTTTGGAAGAAAAATTATAAACATGCATATAAAGTCAAGAATAGCACTTATTTTAAATAATTAAAATGTATCTAAAACGACACTTATAATGAATCGGAGAGAGTATACAAATCCCATTATTTATTTTACTCCCATCATGATGTAATTCGTACTTTCTTTTACTTGCCAATTCGTTATCAAAATTAACTTTTGAGAGCATTGAACTCAATTAAAACATCATCCATGTAAGTAGGACATCTAGCTTGTTTGCCTCAAGCATCCATTTGATCCATTCTTTACATTGATGATTAGTACTCAACAAGATTTCTAGCCAATAATAGAAAATAGTGTACGAGAGAGGAAAATGGTAGATATCAAACCTTAGCTTTTATTGGTCCATAAGCTTCTACTGACCGATAGGATATGGGAACAGCATCAATGGCATAGTCTGTTCCATCGTATTCATGCTTTGAATGTCTTGACTGCTGAAGACCCTGCTTCAGAATATATCAAATTGAGTAGAAATGCTATTATATCATTTTGCTCACCTAACATGATTATCGATATACTAATCTTTTGTTAAATACAATTCTTAGAAAGTATAATGCTACAAGTAATTATTTATCTCATTTCTTTCAATCCTAACTTTAAAAAAATTACATGAGAGCATTAAGATTAATCAGTTTCATTTGTAGAAAATCATTGATCATTCAAATAATAATGCATAAATTAATAATTTTAATGAATATACAAATTTCCATTATTCATTTTTACTCTCATCGTGACATAATTTATAATTTCTTTTACTTGCCAATTCATTATCAAAATAAACTTAAAATATCATCCATGTTACAGGAAATAATAGAGCAATGAACTACCTTAAGACATCATCCATGTAATTAGGATTCAAACATCCATTCAATCCATTCTTTACATTGATAATTAAGATTCAACAAGATTTCTAGCAAATAATAGAAAATATTCTATGAGATACGAAAATGGTAGATATCAAACCTTAGCTTTTCTTGGTGCATAAGCATCATAAGCTTCTACCGGTCGATAGGATATGGGAACAGTGTCAATGCCATAGTATGCTCCACGATATGCTTGCTTTGATTGTCTTGATTGCTGAAGACCCTGCTTCAGAGTAAATCAAATTGAGTAGAAAAGCTAATAGATGGTTTTGCTCACTTAACATGATTATTGATATACTAATAATTAGAAAGTACTTTCGATTTATATATTTTTTAAAAAAAAGAGAGAACAAAAGATTATTGATCATTTAGATCTTATTTTAAATACTAAAATCACACCAATTTTCAGTGATTTTCATGCATTTACATGCCAACCAAATGCAAGTTCCAATTATGAAAATGTAAGAAGTAGCGTTGTTAGTTACTTTTTTTTATTAATTACTTTTAAGATTAACAAGTTCTGACCTTAATTTTTAAGAAAGAGGTTGGGGAGGTATCTATTGTTCTATTTTTAATGTTCCAACTTATCTCATCCACATATTTATATAGGTCCTATATAAATGTGAGGATAAGATGACTTAAAACAGAGTTGGAATAGCAAAAATGACATAGGTGATCTGATCCCCATATTATCAACCATAATCTATTATATATGGAAACAATTTTTACCAAGCAAATGTAACAAAAAACCTTGAAGCCATTAAATTAGTACGTCTTAACTTAAATTTCTTATGGAGTTTTCAACTTTTATTTGCAAACAAAAACAAGAGCATCATGTGCCCACTTGCATAAAGTAACACTGTTTATGTTCCAAGGAAAAAGAACTTGAGGATAGTAAAAGGAATAGCACTTGTATTGGAATGTTTTGCATTAAAGTTATCAGTAACCTTATCACTGTTTTTAAACATGTTGAAAACTTAACACTTTCAGTGCCTACTGAAGTCCTCAATGGCTTATGTTTATCAATGTAAGAGAAAGAGAAAGAGAAAGAGGGTGGTGGAGAAGTACCAGAGCTTGGATGTTAGTACTGCCATTGGTCTTTGCTAAACATATTTGTAGCTCATACACACATGCATATGGCTCAAGATTCAGGCCAAAGTCTACCTGTTGGACAAGCTTATAAAATGATTGCATCTTCTGCAAAATTAGAGACTTTTTATCAATCATCAACGGGACGAAAATTCTTTACAACTAATTCACACCTCTTTTGACTGTGAATGATATGATAAAAATTCTGGAAAATAAAAAGTACCAAAATTTGAATAAGAAATTTAATTAATTTTTATTTAAATATATAATTATATACATGATTTAGTCTATAAGTTCGACATAAATTAAAATAAAATTTTTATGATAATATTAATTTAATTTGTCCTTTTAAGAAAATTATTGCACTTGCTATTTTTCTTACTTCAGTTGCAACTTATTATTTTCTTTGTGTGGAATATTTTCCATAAATTACTATAACTCATATATGGCTTCTTATTAACTAAATTTATCAAGAAAAAAATTAACCAACTTTCATTAGTTAGCACGTTTAATTAATGAATATTAATTGTTATTTTAAAGTTATATTTAAAATAATAAACTTAAAAGCATCTAAACGTTATTAACTAACATAACGAACATTTAAAATTTTATAAACAAGAGTTTATATATATAAAGCGTAGGTAATGACAAATTTTTTTATCTACTATATTAATCACAGCTTTTAATAATTACCGCTAAATTTTAAACTAACAAGATAGATACGATAAATCTTTCCAATCTTCAAAATCATTGCGACTTGAATATCAAAATATCAATTCTACAAAATAAATTAGATATAGAAGTAATAAATTAAAATTTCAATTGCCTAATCACAATCATAATCATGATACTTAGCTTTTGTTGAATCCACTAGCTAGAACTTAAATTATACAAGATAGATGCGAACTCAGTTTACTCTCAGAGTTAGGTTGCTTGGGAGAACAATCAGGACGATTATAATCAATCAAAGCATAAGATAGCGAAGCAAACCACAAAAGTTTTAGCTTTACCCCTTCTACTTGTGCAATATATGTAAGAGACAACAGTTGCTTGCGACTGATGACGTAAAACCCATCTTGTTCTTGGTTTGGTGAAAGTTCAATGATCTCCATGTCCAAATTCTCTAAATTTTTAGTACCACGTAGGGTCTATACTCTATAGTGAAGGGAGTCTGAAGGGAGAGACAGGAGGGAAAATTTCAGAAATGTGACTGGAAAACAAGGTGAATTGGGGAAGACAATTGATTAGGGCAATTACTAAGTAAACTTTTACAATTGGTTCACTCCCACGTGTATATCATGAAGGTTGAATAAAAAACATCATTCTATAGCGATTAATGACATCGAAATAACTAAATATTTCTTTAATTATCGACTTTTATAGTATTTGGTGAAGTAATAAATTAATTATATCCTTAAATGTCACTACTACATAGATTTGTGTTGCTAGACTCTAAATGTACAATATGTGAGACCCAAATCGAATTTTGGCTGTAAACTTATTGCACAATTGGATTAATCATCATCGAAATGCAAATTTACAACATTTTGCAGAAGAGGAAAGTATTATAACGACTCGACTTCAATAAAACCAGCTTAATTAAGTTTGTTCCTAATGATAACAAAGTCAAGGATAATGATTTTCATAAAATTAATTAATGAACTCTAAAAATGAAAAGGCAAAAATCATAGAGATGTGGTATGAACACCTTAAAGATTGATTTGTTTGGATTACTTGCTAAAAAACACATCATTAGTCATATATAACATGTTTCATTAAATAGCTTTCAACTATGTGCACCATTTTGTCCATAGTTACAAAGTAGCAATCTTGCTTGAATGATAATTTAAATATTTTAAGGATTGTTTGATTATAGTTTTATTTTTTATGGTTTTATATTTTCAATTCTTAATGGAAATAATAAAAATTGGAGAATTATTTTACGAATCTTACGGACTTAGAATATATTTATTAAATAATCAGGAAATTTGAAACGAACCTCCATGTTTTTTAGTACGAGATTTTTTTTAATTAATTATTTTAACATATTTTATTAATATTTAATTATTAAATATTATTTATTCAGTTAATAATATTATTAGATTATGATAAAAATAAAATTGAAAACTAAAACTATATGTAATGATTTTTATAAATTATAAAAATAAATACATATAAAATGCTAATTTATATCTATAAATTAGCTTTTTATAGATATAAAAGGCCAAAATTAAGCAGCATCATCTCAAATTCAGCAAAAATAAATAGATATAAAAAGCTAATTTATTTACCAAAATAATAATTTAATTGCAAAATTGGTATATTAATAATTAAAATTTCAATTGCTTATTCACAACTACAATCATTAGCTAAAACTTATTTTCACTTAAACACACAAGACGATGATTCAATTTAGATCTACATATATATGCATGTTTGTGTAAAGTGCTTTAGTTTTTCTAATTGGAGATGATAATCAAATATATTACAGGAATCATACGGTGAATAAGCCACGGAAAATATGTGAGAGATAACAATTGCTTTCGATTGATGATGTAAAATCCATCTTGTGCTTGATTTGGTGCAACCACGACGAGCTCCATGTCCAGATTCTCTACGACCTTGTTAGCTCCAGACTCCATAGTGAAGAAGTGAAAGAGATAGATGCATGTATTGAGCATATATTGAGAGTTGAGAAAGAGATACTTTATTAGGGCAATTAGTTACAAAGGTGTGAAGATATTTTTGGACAATTGTCCATCCCCATAAATGTTTTTAACATTGTGATTTAGAAAAAGTACTAAATATTTTGATACGGGAGGCCATCATTGATTCATTGTAAATAGTAAGCAGGACTCTTTGCAACTAGCCTGGAGAAGACGCTGGTATTTATAGTCTATGTAATTTGTCTCGACTGTTCTGAGTGATTTGAGACAGTGGGGTTGCATGCCTCCTCTTTTGTCTACCTTGTAGGTGTTTTGTTTATGTTCATTGTAGACCTTTCTGTTTATATTTAATATAGTTCTTAAAATTTCAAAAAAAAAGTACTAAATATTTTTGAAAATGTTTACCTTTTCTTCTCTTGATAAAACAATTAAATTTTTTTCTTATCATGTTTGACAACTATTATATAGTGAATTAATGAATTTCTATCTATAAATTTTCATCGAGGATTTATATTACCTAGATTGTAAATGACACAATATATCAAACCAAACTCACAATTAACTCTTGATTTTTTTTGGAGCAATTAATAAGGCTATTTTTGTGATTAAAATATTACGAGTTCGAGTTACGAAAACAACCTTTTTAATTTTGTAAATTAAAGAAACAAAGATAATTAAATCTTAGAGTAGAAAATTTTAATAATGCTAATTTTTTAATTTATTGTTTATTATCATTTAGTTCTTTCTTAAATTTAGATGTATAGTAAATTAAGATGCTTTTATTTGTTTGATCAATTGTTTTTTACCCAAGGGCCCAAGAGAACGGTGGCAATTAAAAAAATTTTTTTGTCCTCCTAGGAAGTGTTTATTGGGCTGATGTCAGTGACTAATCCTCCTTCACGGTACTGATACATCCCTTGTAAAAGCTATTATTGGCCCAAAAATTTGTTGCGTTCTCAAAAATAGGGATCGAACTCAGAACCTCTTGATTAAGTGACCAAAGTATGCGCCACCTATCTCACTGAATTAGGAGCAATCAAAATAAGATGGTGTTGGGAGGGAATAGATTAATCTCTATCTATATAGATGTTTATAAAATAAGGTAATCAGCGTATCTCTGTCAGTGTCCATTTTCTGAGTCGTGAGGATTCGAAGGGGCCACAAAAAGGAAGAAGAGATGCTGAGCCTGAGTGGCTACGTCGAGCTTGTCAGGCTGGTACAACTACGGATATTTTGTTGGTACAACACAACTGGCCCTGGAACTAATGCTGTATGTATATATATATATATACAACTACGGAAACATACACACATAATTATAACAAATACCTAATTATAAAATTAAAATTAATTTATACATACACTAAAAAGTTATAAATTAACTAATTCCAAATATTTAAATAAAAAATTTATAGATATACATTTTAACAAAATCTATATTCACCAAAATTTGACATGTGATATATTCTAACGAATTCAATTTCAAATATATATTAAATTTATTAATACTAATTTTTAAGATAATAAATATCTAATTATAAAATAAAATCTAATTCACAAATTAAAAATAATTAATTATTAACAAAGAGACTCTAATTGTTTTGAAATATGTACATATCAATTATTTATAATATTAAAATATATATTACTTTAGTTATTTGGGATTTGTGTATATTAAATATCATATAATATAATTACATTGATATAAAATTAAATATTTAAAGTATTAAATTATACATTTAATAACTCAAAATTTTTTAATAAAGTATTGTCTATATATATAGTAAATTTACATATATAAAAATTCATATTTTTAATAACATTATTATTCAAAATATACATTGCAGTTAAAGAAACTATTATTTATTACGAATTCATATTTATTATAAGATTAAGCTGTTATAAACAAATTTAATATGTATTTATCACAAAAATATCATATTTATGTTTAAAAATATATATTTATGATGAGGTTATTATGATTATTGTGAAAGATTTAATCTCATTTATTATTAAATGAATAATTCTAATTATATATTTTTATTAATGGTATATTATTAAAAATAATTAATATTGATTCAATTCTTTTTAGGTTGGACATTACAGAAAAGGTTGATGAGAAATATAAATGAAAAAGCAAAAGCCCAATTTGAAAATTTGGAATAAAACTTAAAATCAGATTTAAATATGAATATAAATATGTAATTTTAAAATTTTTATAATAAATTAAGAGTTATTATTAAAATAATTTGCTTCATAATATATAAAACTATATAAACTTGATTATATTTGATTGTTTCAATTTTATCAACAAAGTATAATTATTTAAATATATATATGGTTAATTTCTTTTCTCACTAATTGCAAATTTATTTGTACAATATTAAACTTATTAATTTGATATAATTTTTTTGTAATTGATATGAAATATCATAAGTAAAAGCAAATCATAAAAAATATTATGATATTTGTATTAATAAAACAATAATTTCACATTATATAATTAATTTTATAAATTCCAATATTATTTAAATAATAATAAAAAAAACGGTGTTCTGGCTTAGTTCTAGTTGGGATGAATTTCCAGCTTTTCATGGACAGAGAATCTGCTTACGTACTTGCTCCAGCTCGACGCATGCCAGTGAACTGTTGTTTCAGTATTCCTTTATCTGATCTTAAAATAGACGCTTTATCCGTAGCATTCACAGCAGTCAGAGAGCACTACGCGTGAAGCAATTTCTTGGCATTATAATGTATGAACAGCTTCCAATGTTAATGAAAAGTTGAAAAGAAAATTGGTTACATGTGTCTGACAGATCAAAGCAAAGCAAGGACATGCTTTTTCAGAAGGGAAAGCATAATCTTTATGGAAGTTGGACGGCAGGGAATGGAGCACATTGTTCTCTTCTGGTCCCCTGCCTGCCAAAGTATTGATAGATTTAATTATTGACGAGTTTTTCCTCCACAGAAGAAAGTAGATAAATCCTCCAGTAATAACAATTTACAATTCATAGCATCATGTCTGATTTGGATGGTAATCTCTTGAAGAAGTTGATGGGCGCAGAGGGCAGCTTGCTTCTGAACCGAGGATGTCTCAGGAAATACATTCCATAAAGCACTGCCACAACTTGGAACGGGGTAACGTAGATAAACACAGCAAAGATAAGGGAGAAGACGATGAAAATGGCTGTTGCTCGCGGATCCCGCCAGCTCAATACAGCCTGAAACCTCTCTGCTTGGCTTGCCAAGTCTCCAATCACTGTCTGCACTTTGCCTGCAACACTTCTCAGCCTATCGTATCTCATCCTGACGATGGCTGATGGTCTTGAGGTAGGGAATGAATCAAACTCCTCATCGAGTTCATCAGGATGAACATTTTCAGCTTGTGAAAGCCGAGTATCCATGTGAGGGGGATGCCTCGGCCTAAACCGATAATTCCATATGCCAATGACAAACAGATAGAGGAAAATTGTGGGGAGTATCAACTCTGGATAGCAGACCAGTATCAAGAACAATATATGCACAAGACAAGTTGTTACTGGGTTTCTCCAGTAGCAAATGTCATTTAACCACTTGCATACTGCAGTAACCCCTGAAAGTACTGACATTATGCGTTGGAAGTTTGCCTTGCTTCTTCTTAAGCTAAACATATGGCCATCCACATCCAGCATGTACTCCACAGCTTCAGGCCTTAGCGGTGGTTCAGCTCGCGCAAGCCTGGCGGCAACTATCTGCATTGCCCGGTGCCGAAGCGAGTCAATGTGCCTTACAGGAATTGGTTGTATATAATGCATCTTGGGCAGCAATGGCTTGCCATATTTGGTTAACATATTAACCCAAGCTGTGCAGGTGAATCTTAATGCCAGCTGAAGTTCCCCATGCTTTTTCAATCCAGATGGTGTCAGAACCAGCAGTGGATAGTAATGTGTGTATATGCGATACAGTTCTAAGGTCGATAGCCGAATTCTCACCTTCCCAATTTTCTGATCTTTAGCATCATCCTTGCTTCCATTAATGTGCCAATTGTCGAACACACCAATGGTTATCACAGTACAAGGATCATACACGTCCCAAGTATACTGTTCGTGCCAACGAGGATGCAGAGAATCAAGAAGTGTCCTGGTTCGAACCCATTTGTTGCCATATTTTGCCACACAATACGGATCGGTAGTCCTCCCATCTTTTCCCTTCATGGGCATCAAATTTCGTGCACTCAGAATCCCAAGTTCGAGAATTCCAATGGGCCCCTTCCTTAGGTGCTTGGATGATGGCTGGAGATCACTGCTGAAATGTGTAGACTCGTCAAGAACATGGTATCCTGCCTCTAACCACAGACCAAGAAGTATTTTGCTTGAGAATTTCTCCTTCTTCTTCTCACCATCCTCTTCTGCCAACGAAGGTTTCAGCAGATTCAGCCACCGTGGATCAGGAAGCTTAGTGGTCTCAAGTCTATGTGGGATCTCTCTAACTGATATGATCGCTCTTCCCATTGTCTCATCCTTACCAGGCCCAACTCTGTCTTCAACACTTACTGTGATAAAATCTTCGAAAGGCTCGGACGCAACGAACATGAGCTCATCCTTCCAAACTGGGTTCACAGTTCGCATTTGTGAAGGCCTGGTGACCTTGACCTGATTCCCAAGCTGAATTTTGGCGTATGCCTCCGGTGCTCGGCCCTTGTCGGAGGGCACGAGGTCCTGAGCTTCAATAACAAGAACACGAAGGTAATACAGTTTAGGCGAAAAATATACCTTGGATCTTGTATTGGCAAGGTTTGTATGACTAATGTTATGAGCATCACTGTGCCAAGCCTCAGGAAACGATTCATCTGCCTGGGTTCCCATCCAAACTGCAAGCATAACTTCTCCTTTAGTTCTGTCCCCTCTCTTATCCAACAGCTTGTACCACTGGGGAGCCAATGGACTATCTGGCGGAACCCGAAGTGGGACTTCCAACACATCAAAAATAACTCTGCCCACAAAATCATCCTTGCTAAAGTCCTTATCTTTCACAGTAATTTCAAGCAGATTGGACTGCAACCTTTCCTTTGAGAAAGCAAAGATTTGGTGCCACACTGGATTTTGATTCTTCTCCAGGTGTTTAGTCCTGCCTTTGTAGTTCCCGAGCTTGACTTCAACATACGGATCCAGACTCCCTGTAACATCCATCACAGGGAGATCTCTAGCCTTAACCACATTGACATACAAGAAATGCATTTGCTCCACCAAGTCATAGGTGTGGGAAATCTTGTCACCTCCGCGGTACCGCAGGCGAGCAGCCACCGGTGGACTAGTTTCCACCAGCAAGAATTCAGGGTTCTGCCTTGGTATATTCATATGCATTACTGTGGTTGGCCCTGCTCGAGCAAAATCAGTTCTTGTCTCGACCACAGGTGATTTTTCCTTCATAACATGTTGGGAAAACGTAGGAGGTGGAGGAGTCGGTCCACCAGTTGCAGTCCCTATAGAGTGAAAAGTTCTAACTTCTTTCTCCTTCTTGGTTTTGTTCTTCTTCTTGATCTTATCGGCCGTAACATCTTCATCAAGCTTGTTGCCATTGATTTCTTCTAGTGGAATGGCTTCACCTTCAAGCTTACTGCTGTTTGGTGATTGAGCAGGAGGATAATAATTACCATCATAAGCTGCAAAAACCCTTAAAGCTATATCACCTTTGATATGCGAAAAGATGCCACGCTTATCAAGAGGGTATCGCTGAATATTTGCCTCAGTCTCAGACAAAGGAACGGAGTTGCCAGAGATTCTAACACGGCCAAGAAAACTCTTGTGGTAACCACTTTTGCGATCATTGTACACCTCAACGTCAATGGTCTTGTTGGGAAGATCTGCAGGGCTGTTCACATTGAAAACAAGCTTTTCATTCCAATAAGGATTGAGGTCTTTAGGCTTGATTTGAGTCCTCTGTCGCTGCTTATCGAATTCTACTTCCACAAAAGGATTTGCAGAGCCTTGTCCATCTTTGGGCATGAGGTCACTTGCACCAACAACTTCCACAACCAGTCTGGTCATGGTGGGATACGGTTTGGTGTACGATTGGGGCTTGAAGATGTCAACACTCAACAGAGAGGAAAAAAAAAGGTTGTAAAACTAATATTTTGTCAGGAAAGACTAATCTACCTTCTTTTCGTGATAACTAAAATGAAAAGAGGTGGTGGTTGATGGAGAAATAGTAGCATTATTGTAGTGCTGAAAGAAGAAGAAGAGGACACGAACTGTGAAAGATGAAGATTAGGATATGAATCGATCATTTTGGAGTATGAAGACAGAATCACACGAAAGAAAAGACATCTTTTGCGGAGCGCCAAAAAAAATGGTGGACCCTGTCAAGTTACATATTGAAACAGTAGTGAGGGGGGAGGAGATTCTAGTGGTATATCTGTAGGCTCTTTCAAGGGTGAAAGAAAAAGTATAGAGTGGGGTTTGATAGAGAAAATGCTTTGGTAGAATAGGAAGGTACACTAACTAAATTGTTGGCTTGAAAGTGAACGCTGCATTCATCAGATCTAGAGAAGCTTTCTCTCATCTAAAAGGCAATCTAACCTTCTCCTCTTCCGAGAATTAATCAGATCCATTATGAACAGAACTGTGGAGGTTGTTTATTGTCTAGTTCTTTTAGCTTAAAAGGTCAACAATTTTGTAAGTAGAATCCTTCTCCTTTGCTATGCAAACCAGTTAAATCTGTCATTCACTTTCTGCATTTCTTTTTAGCAGAACTCTCTGTCATCATCATCATCATCACCCAGTCTGAAATTTCGCATTGAAGCAGGGTCTGGAGAGGTCCGATAGTACGCAGCCTTACCTCTACATAATAAATTGGTTCTGAGTTAAAAGTACTTGTAGCATTGCCATTAGTAGGTAGTGTTATTCTATCAATCTGATGAAGAAAGTGCAATACATAAGGTTAGTTAGAGCCATTAAATATTAACTTGAACATGAAGTTCATCAGACACAAGTTTGTCCTGTTTCTATTGAAAGCAAAGTTCAAGCAGTCAGACATAAGCTTATAATATTAAACAAACTGTTGGAACAACAAACATACAATTCATAAATAAAATAGAATTAAATCACCTGAAACAGAGTGTAGGCCTAATTTAAAGCATCCAAGATTAAATTTGAATTAATTGCCAAGTGCCCAGAAAAAAGTCAAAGAAGAGATTTCCAAGTTTTGCAGAGTAAAGCTCTGTGGGTTAAACAAGTTCTGATCTTGTATTTTGGGAATGGAAAAGATACCAAATTGAAAATCCTGTGTCCTACAATCAATGGAAAGGTAGAAAAAGAAAACTAAATCCTTCTCAAGCTTGCTTGCCAAACGGTGGATAATGTGTAACATCCCACTGAAAGATTCTCTGAAATTGCATATTCAGAATCATTTTAGCTGGCTTAGATGCTAAGTCTTTGTATAAACTCTTAACGGGTACCAGATTTCTAATACCTTGTGATACTAGTAAGAACCTTCACAAAGCAGAAACCTCATTTCTGTCTCCCCTTTTCTTCTTTTGTTTGTTTATATGTTGGATTTAGTTACTTTTGTGTCTGATCTCTTTATGTTACCTATAAGCCTCTAAAGAAGATCTGCTTCCAACCTTTTTCTTAAAGTTAGAATATAGAATAAAGAGATGTGTAGAGAATGGCCAGCATCCAAGTCAATAATCACCATGGATAACAATATCCCTAAATAAAGAGTTTTTAGCATTTAAATTTTTGGGTTTGAGATTTCTAAAACTCTAAAAATCAATGTGAACAAGCTAATTTTTTGTTTGATTCAATTTAATAATATTTGTTGTTAAAAACAAACCAATTTATTAATTAACTAGCCAAGTTTTATAAACTAATCAATTTTTATAAATAAAAATAAAGCAATTAATTTTTATTTAACAGTCTCTTTTTTCAATTAAAAATTGACTAATTTATTAATTAATCAGCTAAGTTTTATAAACTAATCAGTTTTTATAAATAAAAATAAAATAATTAATTTTCATTTAACAATCTCTTTTTTCAATTAAAATTTAACTTTTTGTATGAGTAAAGACAATTTTTTCTAAATTCTTCAATTTTATTTAATTATTAATCACTTTTATAACTGTCAAATACTAGTTGAATATTTTAAATATCAAATTTTGTGTTTTACTGGTTTAACTTTTTTTTCGACATTTATAGGATTAACTTCTAATTATATTTACAAAGAGGGTAACAAGTGTGTCGATTGACTTGCGAACTTTGCTGTAAATTTTTGACTAAGGGTTACCTTTTTTTTATTCCACACCTACTGGGTGTCAATCGCTCCTCGTAGAAGACATCACTGGAGTTAGTTTCTCTGCACTAGTCTAGCTTGCTGTTTGTAATTTTCCTTTACATTAAAAAAAAAAAAAAAGAATGAAGCAAAGACTTTTAAGGGGTTCAGCTTTTGACTTGCAGCTGCTTCGCAGCTTAACTTGGAAGCCCCTTTGTCGGTGGCAATTTTTGACCACAGAAAGACAGGCGCGCCCCAACGGCGTATACCCATTTGTCATACGAAGATGTATACATGCCACCAACCTTTGAACGATGTATATACACTACCAACCTTTGAACTTTTTGTTTAAAAAGCTTGATCTTTAAAGGTTCTAAAAACCAAATTAAAAGCTTACGAGACTTTTCAGAGTTTGCATAACATATGGCTAATTCACGGTCTCTATTCTCTTAAGATACCCTTTTGTTTACAAAGATGAGACAGCTGGGCTTACCTTGTGACAAAACCTAACAAAATATATAACTCTACTTGTGAATGAGGTGGGAGTGGTCCATCGTCTTGATCAAGAAAACAATGATTCGGTGCTGTTTTGGTATTAACATTATGTCTGATAGCACGTTTGATTCTAATTTTATAGGAATAATGATGTAAATGATGAAGGGGTTGGACAAGGTTAGTACATCTTGTCCAACCAGGTCTCACCGTCTATTAAGAAGTATAAAAAGACGGGAAGAGAATCCATAAAAGAAGTATTAGATGCCTGTGCCTGCTTCTTTCTGTTTTGTAGTTTTGTTTGTAGCATCGATACCCACATGCAATAGCACATGCCTCCACCTTCTTTTTTCTTCTTTAATTTCTATAATGCGTTTACCCTTTTGCTCAACTTGATGGTGACTTCGCCACAAACGACGATACCAAGGATAAAGGAATCACCGAATTTGCATTTGTATGCATAGGTGGTATATACTCCTTTTTTAATGTATATTCTCGGTTGAGACTAAAGCACCTGCGCAGATTTCTCTGGACTTGAAAGCTATTTGCGATGTGTTTGCTTGTGATTAAGCAGAAATGTATGTGCTAAAAATCAAGGCCTCAGGTGTTTTGAAGATTCTTTGGGGAGACGTTTCATTTTCAGGGTGTTCGTTATCCCCAGAGCACAAATTAACATCTGGTATTCAATAGAATATGATGAACGATCTCACACACCTACTATTAGCTACTTTCCGGCAGATAGTTCTCAGTTGTTGATGATAGTGATGCAACCATTAAGGTCAGGATAGGATGTGTTTTTAAACAAGATTTTTAGGTGTATATTCGGATGATTAGGTGAATTTGTGGAATAATTTCGTTTCTGGACCACTTGCTACTAAAAGTATTTGATTTTTTTGTTTGTTGACGCTGTCAGTTTCCTCCTCCCCCTACTTTAATCACCGACGATTCTGTGATTGATTCCGGTAATAGAATCAGGTGGTCCTGGGAACCTACTATGATCAAACTCGAGGAGCCTGAACAATGCTTCACGTTCGGGTTCAGTATCGCTAACTGTTGGATTTGGCAGCTGATAAACTCCATAGGGTACAGATTGATAATAGGCAACTTCCTTAACCCCAATGGATATAGAAAAAGTTTCTCAAATCAGCCAGTTCTCGAATCAGAATTTGCAAATAAAGACCAATGACAGCAATTGAATGGTCGAACCTGGATTTGCATGTGAGAGAAACCCCGTGAAGAAAAGAAGGATCAATTCATTTCCTGGAGGAAGCAAACCATAAGCTATACCAGCGATCATGTGTGTGTAAAAACATATACAAAAGCGTCTATGATTTATATCTATGCTTCATAGTTTCGTGTTTATATTAGAAGAGCAAAGTATCATAGGAACAAAGATGTATGCCTCCACTTGAAAACTGCAGTCATGTTTAACTAATTGACCGACTGCAGTAATTTAGGATGTTCCCCTGTAGAACTTAAACTAGGATGCTAGAATTCGATTATAATTATGGATACCTATCTCCTCAATCCCATCGTCTATAGTCCGACTTTTGTTCCCTCTCAGGTCTCCTCCTCTTGATGTGTGTAGTAGACAGGGTAAGAAGTTGAAAAGAGCCCATTTGGTGGGTTTTGTACGAGAAGCAGCCCTTGTCTGCCACTTGGATCAAAACTAGGCCTTACCATTGCAGCATCACTGAAGTTTGATCCACCAGCCACAGACACGAGGTGTGAGGCACCAGAAAAAGTAGAACCTAATATCCGGGGGAAGAAAGTAGTTGGTCTGGGGTAGGTTAAGCAGGGAATGACACCTGAATGGTGAATAGTTGAGGATAAGTGGTGGTTGGAGTCGATGAAGTAGGCATTATGATATGGGAACACGTGAGGTGATGGTTGATTCAGAGACATTGCACCCTGTACCTGACCAACTGGAGAAGGAGAAACAGTATATGGTGTAGCCAACAAGAAGGGTTTAGCATGACCATAGCTAGAGCTCCTAGTAGGACCTGAATCTGTCCATAAGGGATCAACAAAACTAGACTCTGGCTGTATTACATTTCTTGAAAGAGTGATCACAGGATCATCAGATTCTTGTTGTCTCGATATTGGGGTCTCCTGATTTCGCTCATCAGTTTGGCAACAAACATCTGCAAAATTTGCATTGTCATTCAGATCAAAATCCCTAGGAGATTTTGTTGGTACGGATGCTGGTAGTGACACTTGGTGACATTCCTCATCGTTTTCACCACCACTGTTGAGGTCAATGCTGAATCTTTTTGGTTGCATTGAAACTATTTCCAGTGAAGAGTCTTTAGAAGGAAAGCATGATTGTGGTCGGGCAAATTTATTGGTAAGCAATTGCGTATCGCAATCATCCACGTCAACAGAAATATTGAGGTCAATCAGGTTGTGCCTTGAAGATCTTAAGCTATGGTTGTTACTATTATCCGTGGTGGATGGAACCTCAAATCCAAAACTTCCAGGAAATGAAGTTGGCCGAAAAGCACTAGTTGCAGCAGAACCCCTCCAACCACCACCTTCATGATCAAGTTGTAAATTCGGAGTAGGTAAGCAAATGGGATATCCAGTTTTGGCAACTACTGGTGTTGGCTTTGAGACAAGCTGTGCAGCACCGATATTCTTTTCAGGATAATCCACTTCACTTGCGAGTGTACTCTCACTAAGATGAATTCCAGCAGCATTAAAGGGATCATAACCAGCATTCCTAGCTTCTGCTTTTACACTAAGATGAGATAACTCCGGCCCATACAGGCCACTATTATCTTCAAACAACATCATGGAACTTGTATGATATAACTTTTTGACCTCCAAGCTCATCTTTTCACTTCTCAACGATATTCCTGATTCCAGCTTGTTATTATTTGAACACAACTTATGGCAATTATCTCCTACATTGTTCAGCTGGACTTCACCTTTGGTTCCAATAGGAAAGTGTTTCATTGAAACTCCAGAATCAACCGAGTTCAAATGACCACTATCGCCACTCCTATCCTGTCCCAAAGAGCAGCTTCCACATGCTTCTTTGTACATCACAACACCTTGCTCCACCTGTCCTGAAATTCTCTGATCTACTTTGCATGGATGAGTTTTGTTATAGCAAGATTTCACCAGAGGTAAATCTTGATTTCCCCTATTAGCTAGATTTAAGATTTCACAGCTACTAGTGATCACAGGATCATCATTCACAATAACGCCACCGAGTTTGTTATGATGCTCTAGTACAGCCCTTGCAAAAGCTTTTGAAGAATTATCCTGACTTTGAGGTGAAACTACTTGTGCAGATACCGAACTTCTAATTGCACCCTTATCCAGACTGCATTTAGAGTTGTTGAATGAGGATGCATCAGTATCACAGTGTTTAATTTGCTCACATGACTTAGTATCCACTGATGTTTCCTGGCAGCTGTCCTTTGAAGCAGCTGAATGGATAAGATGTGTTGAGTTGGAAGAAGAGGACTCGGTTTTCAGTCTCTTTTTCTGATAACTAGCCTGCACCCGTTTCAATGCATCCTCACCGGTGTTAAGCCAATCGTCATGCAAATTTCGTCTGATCAACTCACTTGAATTTTTTATGAGGAGTTTTCTGTTTTCCATGCTCACATCACTCTTCATAAGAACATTCTGTGTAGAAGAAGCTCCAGTTTGAGAATGTAAAGAAGCAGAACAATCTTTTGGATTGTCAGATCCCGAATCACAACTGGAAGTTCCTGCAGCACGACCCACTTTCTTCTGTTCTGAAGTTCTAGAAGTAGAATCAACAGAAAACAGCAATCTAACTTCATTATTTTCCATGGTAAACTCAATAGAGGACCTATTACGTCTGTTTAACCAATTACTTTCCGCTTCTAATGATTTTGCAAATTGGAAGCTGTTGATTTCAGGGTTAGAAAGAGAAGCGCTCCCCTGCTTCTCCAATCTTCCTCCTCTATTACCAAGTGCTCCACAGCAACCAGACAAACTCTTGACACTGCCTAAACAATCTGGTTGTTGAGGAGGATGGAACTGCCAGAAACTGTTTTTCGTTCGGCTTTCTTCTAAATCAAGCTGGTTCATCTTGAGAAGTGTATACCTCAGGGTAGATTGTAGCCCCAGGAAAGTGCCTTCAGATGACTAATCAATGACTTCAAACCTTTGTAATGGTTCAGTACATCAGAATCAAAACCTCTCTTAGCAATCAAGCAACAAATCATGAATTGACAGACAGAAGAAGATTAGGGAAAGTCACTCTTGCATATCAAGATAAGGCCAGCTGAATAAGAGCAAACCAATAGACATCAAAAGCATTGCAGCAGAGTCCTAAATTGACATACAAAAATCAATATATCAAGTAGTATACAAGTATAATAATAAATGGGAAAGGACCAAAGCGGTCATTTCAATTCTGACTACCTGCGATCTCATAATTTGCATAACCAAAAGGCATCAAGGTTCAACTTGGGATCATTTAGGAACTTGAAGATAAACAACATTTTAACTCAAGGATGCATCTTCCAAGTATCTCATTTGGCGCATTTACTGAAATCAGGGACTATCCAACTCATTTCACCACTGATCTTCTGAAAATGACTAAAACGAGAGACGCAAACCATATCGTGTAAAACAAAAGAAAAAATTGTACAGACTACGTGATACTGAACTTGAAACTTCAACGTACGTAAGCAACAATAAAACACCATTAGATAAGTGAAAACGTGGGGAATAACAACAGAACGCGACGCCACCACGAAACTCGTAGGAGTAAAATTCACCAAAAATGGAGAAAATCCAACTAAGCTCCAATTTTCCAATTGAGCCGTGACTGAAAAACCTAGAACGAAATCCCCAACAAAGACAAGAACACCATTTGTGTCACTTTCTTACCCCAAAACACAGAAAAAGAAAAAAAGACAAGAGTATAAAGCATTGACAAAGAACGCATGGTAGATGCAGCATCAGAATGAAGTAAACAGAGAAAACCAACCTCCGCTTCTGCTTAGCGTTACCGAAAACTCACGGAGTTGTGCACAACACTGACCAAGAAAAGCATGAAACAAGAGAAAGAAAGCAATGTGGGTACGCTTAACACTGAATGGCGAAATGAAAGGGGTGTCTGTAAACGTAAAGTGGCGTTTGGTTTGGCCAGTAGCTCCAAAAAAGCCAAACAACAATCGCGTCAGAAAGAGAGGAAGTGATGTACAAGAAAGAAAACATTTGTTCTTACAAAAAGGAAGAACCAAGCCACTGTAGTTTTCTTATTTGATGGACAGAGAGAAAGGGACAGGGGGACAGGGGGAAATGTGTGCGCGTCAGGAAACGACAGGACAAGGAGGGAGACACAGGATTTGTTCGTTTGCCAGAATGTCCCACTCCGAATGCGGAATAATAGGTTAAAAGTTTAAAAAATAAAATTTACAGATAAAATTTACATTTTTATTTTTAAGTGGGGCCCATGTCTCCTCCTCTGCTATGCGGGCTCCATCGGCTAAAATTGCTGCATGACTCTTCGGGTGCGTTTGGATTTTTTTTCTATAATTTTATGATTTTTTATTTTATCCCATAAATTTCAGCCATTTATTTGTATGAATCTCGTATAAATGATTGAGATTTTATCTCATAAATCTCAGTCATTTATTTGTGTGAATCTCGTATAAATAAATACGAGATAAAATACGAGATTCACATAAATAAATGACTGAAATTTATGAGACAAAATAAGATACTATAAAATTAAACACAAGATTTTGTCCCTGTCTAGATTGAGAGTGGGACCCATCCTTAAGACTCTGCTGTCGTTTGCGACGTAGTATGTCCGCTATTCCTATTTCTATACGGCGTCAGATCTTGTGGACCAACTCTGTGTCACTTCATCTGATCCATCCATTTACGTGATTTGGTCCACTTTTTGTAGACCAACTCTGTACTACTTCATCTGACCCATCTATTGACGTAGGATCTGGTCCATTTTTTGTGGATCAACTCTGTGCTACTTCATTTGATCCATCTATTTACGTAGGATCACTTCATTTGATCCATCTATTTATGTGGATCCTACGTAAATAGATGGATCAAATGAACTGACACATAATTGATCCATAAAAAATGGACCAGATGATCTGGTCCTTTCTATACAAAATTTTACGCAGCTGTTCCAAACTCCCAAGCAAGGATTTTCCACGAAAAACAATTACAAAAAACAAAGTCAGGAAGAGTTCAAAGTTCAAACATATTGACTATTAACGTTGATGTTCTAAGTATTTGAGCTTTTATGGTAAAATATTTAAATTCTTTTATTAAATATTTTAAATGATTATTAAAAAGATTAATACAAAGTATGTATTTAAATATTCTATTTAAAATCTTAGTTTTAATGGAAAATGTATCTCCTGGTTATATTTTTGTTTAATAAATTACAACATAATTAGTTGATGCCATGTCAAATAAAAAAGATTTTTTAATTATTTTTCATATCATCGTCACACTCAATCTAAAATTTCGCAATAAAGCAAGATCTCTACACACTCTTACCTTTATATAATAGAGAGGTTATTTTCGATAGATCCAAATATAAATGTGATAATAAAATAATGATATAGGTTAAAGATATACAATTAAAATATACATTTTCATCGTAAAAATTAATTATAAGATAGAATAAAAAAGATTTTTTAATTATTTTACATATAATAATAACTTGAAGGTTGCGTTTTTACTCTTTATAGTAATGTTTAAAATTATATAATTTATTATTGAATAAAAATTATTTTTAAATTAAAAACCTTAAGGAAGTGGACTAATCAAAGACCATGTAAATCCAACACGTAAGACGCCACGCGGTGTAAGGCTATGACACGTGTCAATCATAACATGTTACGTGGTACATTGAGGTTGTGTTTGGTTGCTGTTTTCAAGGGGCAGAGGCAAAAAAAGACAGAACAGAAGAGAAGGAACAGAACAGAAACTGGGGACAGTTAAGTGTTTGGTTGTGGTGGACGGGACAGATAAAAATATCCCCGTCCCAAGGACAGAAATATGTTTGGTTTTGATGGACAGAACCAAAAAACAGTATAAATGACAATATTGCCCTTGCAGTGTAATATGGGTAGATAT
>JANTNU010000003.1:6424500-6436612 GCA_024752395.1 Erythroxylum havanense
ACGTTCAACCTTCAAACACAACATAAAACCTAGTTCTTGAAGTTTCGGAAAATATTATTTAATTAGGTCGTAATCCACATTACATGGGACGTGCCAATTGGATCGCATACACCCACTAAGGGTAGGATAAGATTTTCTGTTCAGTATTACTTTGTCTTATTCTGTCTCATAAAATTTCACTTATTTATTTTGTAGGATCCATGTAAGACTTATGTAGGATTTACATGAAACTCACATAAATAAATGACTTAAATTTATTGAACACAGTAAAATATCATAATATTAGACAAGAGATCTGGACTCCACCAGCCACCACCAACTCACAGATTTCCCACAGTATGTACTCACCACTCACCAACACTTGTTGAGTTAGTCTCTGCAACACCAAAGGATTTAGGCCAAGTCAGACCTTGACTCAATAAACCAACGGCGATTGCGGCAACATGGTACATTACATCAAAGCCCTTGCTGTTCCAATCTCCACGGAGGGTACATTAGTTATTTCAGTTGCTGCATTCGTGTAATTTAATTTTAATTAACGGCGGGGTCAACGACAATTGCCTCATGCCGGCATTGGCTTGAAGATAAAATCTTTACAAAATAGAAATCTTGGCTGCCCCTCCACGATAACATTATATATACATTCGTACCTTAAAACCTCTCCGATTTCATCGATCTCTATCAGAAGTAAACTGATCTTTCTGCTGCCTGTCTCTCTCCATATCATCTAGTCCTCTTTGTCCTTTCTCATCTTTATTGTGTAGAATCTTATATCTGCGTGTGTTGTTACTTGTTAGAGATATACGCGTTCTTGTTACAAGAAATATAGAAAAAGAGAATGGCTCTATCGATCGGAGAAGCCAATATTATACCAACCTCCGGCTTATATCCCAACAACGTTAATCTTCATTTTAACGTTAACGGTAACGTTCCAACGACAACAACAAGATTCCCTCTTGATGAAAATCTCTCCGAATCCATCTATTTTTCACAGGAGGATTCCAAGATACAGAATTTTGAGCAGAGTGAGAGTCCTCGTCATCATCAACCTACCTCTTCACCGGACAGTTTAAAGCCTTACTATCATCATCAAGATCAAGAATCAACCCGAGAAGAAGTGGAGGAAAAAGTTGTTGGTCAGGTTACCGTTGACGAAGATTCAACATCCGAGATGTGTGGAAACGACGTTCAAAGCTTGCCACCGCAAAAGGGGGACTTCCCAGTTGAGAAAGAAACACGCGGTGCTAATGAACTCGTAATCCAGCCTCACTCGCAGCTTCCAAAACCAGAGGCGCCTCCAGGTCTTGTGTCAAACCAAAACGGCGTTGTGGAAGGTCCGATTCGATCCAAATCCTTCTCGGAGAGTCTTCCCATGGACATGCCTTCTTCTATTGGGAAATTCTTTAAAGAGCGGAGCAACAGCTTGTCGGCTTCCATCGCTAAGCGCTTGTCATCTCTAAAAGAGGAGATAGTGATCAGTGATCAGAAAACAAGACCTGTAAATTCCGGCATCACGGAGATCAACATCTCGGGCATCAACGTGGTCGTGAGGATCAAAAACGACAACGAGTTACAGCAAGAAACACTGAAAGGTCGCATAAGTTTCTTTTCCAGGTCAAACTGCAGAGACTGCACTGCGGTTCGGACATTTCTGAGACAGAGAGGTTTAAGGTTCGTAGAGATCAACGTTGACGTGTACCCACAAAGAGAAAAGGAGTTGATACAAAGGACAGGAATGTCTCAAGTGCCGCAGATTTTCTTCAACGAGAAGTTGTTCGGAGGTTTAGTGGCGTTGAACTCGTTAAGAAACAGTGGTACTTTTGATCAAAGATTAAAGGAGTTGCTTAGCGACAAGTGCTCCGACGAAGCCCCCTCGTCGCCGGTGTACGGTTTCGACGACCCTGATGAGGAGGAGCCGACCGACGAGATGCTAGCAGCTGTGAGACTGCTGAGACAGAAGCTGCCAATCCAAGACCGTTTGATGAAGATGAAACTCGTCAAGAACTGCTTCGCCGGAAACACCATGGTCGACTTTCTGGTTCACCACTTAGACTGCGACCGAGAAAACGTAAGTACACAGTTGATATTTTGTTCCGTTTTTCTTGACCGTTGGATGTTGGTTGACTTTTCTTTGAAAGTTACAAGACTAACGAAGCCGTTGACTGTGACTATTGCTTTAAGTACGTGATCCCGCGGGACGTTAGAATCTGGACAGTTAGGGTAATTAATATAAAATTACTTTTTTAGCCTCTTATCCAGCTAGAGTCATTATGTCAAATTGATCACTTAGCATAAACGTTAGGTGACTTCCTGTAGAGATAGGTCATATTTTATTGTGTCTAATAAATTTTAATTATTTATTTATATGAATTTTATATAGATCTCGTATGAATCTCATGTTGGTTTGTAAAATAAATGACTGAAACTTTATGAAATAGAATACAACAGAATAATATGTTACAAAAATCTTAATTAAGAGAGTGAATTAAAAAGGAGAAAAGGATAAGCGAGTGGACCACCAAGACTCCTAGGCTTAGGCTTAATCATTTTTTCACATTTCAGTAACTGGACCAACTGAGCGTGTAAACATCATTGCTATGTCTTATCTTCCGGTGAGTGCCTGGAAGTTGAAAGCATCATGGAAGATGCGTGTCATGATAATGACAGAAGAAGCTCCGCTCTTCCCGCATCAATTCCGTGAGGAAAGAGTAAACGCGCATTGCTTTGACTTTTGCTTGCGTTTTTCATTTTGCTTTTGATTTTTTTGGTGTTTTGATTGCTAAGTCTCCATTAATGACAAGACCATAGTGGCATGAATGAGTTGATGTGGGTAAGCTTTCAAATTGGTACCCTTTTAATTATAAAAGAATCCTTGGTTGATTCTGCAAATGAGAATCATAGCTTGAAAGTAAATCTCCAGAAATTTGATTGTTAACTTCGCCTGATTCCAGTTAAACGATCAGGTTCCCATTAGAAAGTACCAAGTTGATTGACATTTTTGAGTTAGTTGTAATCAAACTATTGCAAGTTGCTACAATTCCTTGCTTCATGATCCTAACAGATACTTATGCTGCGTGTAGGCTGTAGAGATTGGTAAACAAATGGCCAGCAAACACTTTATCCATCATGTATTTGGGTAAGAAACAATTGGTCTTGCAACAATGGCTTCCTCACACCTAAATTTGGTTTCTTACTGCTTTTGCAAACTTTCCAGGGAAAATGACTTTGAAGATGGAAACCATTTCTATCGCTTTCTTGAACACGAACCGTATATCCCCAAAATCTTCAACTTTCGAGGATCTACCAACGACAATGAGCCCAAACCTGCCGATGTAGTAGGCAGAAGGCTCTACAAGATAATGTCTGCCATTCTAGAGGCCTATGCTTCTGATGACAGGCTCCATGTGGACTACCCCGCTATTAGCAAAAGCGAAGAGTTCAGAAGGTAATTGCCCATCTCATGCTTACCTCTGAAGCTAGTGTGATTTACGTTAAACCAACTCTTTATCTATCTGCAGATATGTCAATTGGGCTCAGGAACTGCAGAGGATTGACCTGATGGAACTCTCACCAAATGAGAAACTGGCCTTCTTTTTGAACCTGTACAATGCCATGGCCATCCATGCTGTGATCAGATTGGGAAGTCCACAGGGGGCCATAGATAGGAGATCCTTCTACAGTGATTTCCAATACATTGTGGGAGGATATTCATATTCTCTCAATACAATCAAGAATGGAATCCTCAGAAACAATAGAAGATCACCTTACTCTTTAGTCAAGCCCTTTGGAAATGGGGACAAACGTTTGGAGGTAAACAATACAATCCTCTTATTAACCAAATCTCTAGCTACCTCAGATGATTCCTTAACGTATATAATAATTGCTCATGTTCTGAAACTGGAAGGTTGCTGTTCCTAAAATGAACTCCTTGATTCATTTCGGGCTCTGCAATGGGACAATGTCAAGCCCCGTGGTGCGATTTTTCACGCCTCAAGGGATTGAAGCTGAGTTGAGATATGCTGCCAGAGAGTTCTTCCAAGCTGGTGGAGTGGAGGTGAACTTGGAAAAGAGAACAGTTTATCTGACGAGGATCTTCAAATGGTCTGTCTGTTTATTTCCGCATGTGATACATTCATTCCATTTGAGAAGTCATAAACAGAGTCTGAATTCTGTAGTTTTCTCTGCAGGTTTAGTGTGGATTTCGGACAAGAGAAAGATATCCTGATGTGGGTGATCAAATTCTTGGATGCAAATAAGGCTGGTCTTCTTACTCATGTTTTGGGAGATGGAGGCCCTATTAACATTGTCTACCAAAATTTTGATTGGTCTGTCAATTTTTAATACTATATACTGGCTTGAGGGTGTTGTGTAAATAGTACCCTGTAACTTGGAAACTGTCACTTCCGCGTGAGTGATGCATTGCCCTGTTAAAGAAAACAGGGGAGCTTTTGAGGCTTACAGGCAGTAGTATTATACATATATAATGTTATGTGAGTTCCTTGTAACTTGGAGGACTTTGTTGCAGTGACAATCTCCAGATGACAACGGTGTTTTGTCCTCCTCCATTCTTGGACTTGTCTCCATAAAATAAAGTTCGAAATTTATCTTTCTGTTCCATCATTGTTTCTTTTCTAGTTTGTCCTTCCCCACTTTTCCTCACTGTCATGTTATGTTATTAATTCGAGGATGTTGTTATAGAAGTTAAAGTCGCAGGTCATTATCAATTGCTGCAACCAAGAAATTACCACTTGGGTATCAATCTCCATGTTTGATCATTCGAAAACTGGTTGTATATGAAAAGTTTACACTAGGAAATGTATTTGAGGTAGTTTTTAGTACTCAGGCTTCAGGACTACCAAAACATGTAACATTGGGAGGATAATCAATTTTTTTATGTTAAATGTTAATTTTTTTCATAATAAAGCACCAGATTTTCAATCTAATTTTTTTCTTTCCTCCTGTATATATTTTCTTTTATTGTTATCATTTGCTGATAGAAGTTTTCCCTACTATTAAACCCGTAAGTTTTAATAGTGAAATCGTGTAAGCATTAGCGAACTTTGACCAACATTTGACATTTAGGACAAACAAAGCAAATATTTGCAAGTAGACAGTGAGAGTTCTAAGGATTTAATGTGTGTTAAAATAAACGAATTATGACTAATAGACTTGACATGAGTAAACATTGGACTAGATTAGTGTACTATTAAGGTTGGTTTTTATACTAGCTCTCGTGTGTTTATTTTTACCTATGATTATTTAATATTTTTATAGTATTCTTAGAGTTGAATACTTAATATTTTTATAGTATTCTTGCTCGAGTGTTAGAATTGAATACTTTGAGAGTGAGGTACTCGAGAACAAAATTTTGTTGGCCAATGATCATGTGAGAAAGCTGAGTTTTGTTTTAACGAACTTAAATGAGACTTCGAGGGTGAGGTATTTGAGAACAAAATTTTGTTCTCTAATAAAATAAGTTTAAGAAACATATTAAACATTTTCCAGATTTCTACTAACACTGAAAATTTTCAGAAATACATGCAAACGTTTTACATCTTTCTAGAAACAAATGAAACGCAGCCCACATTTCCAGAAATACAAGTAACCATTTTACATCCAATCCAGAAATATATAATGCAAGCTTTAACAACACTCCACTTAAAAGATTAAACAAGTTCTACTATATCCAGAAACACTTTCAGATAAACAAGAGAACATAATTTTCCAGAATTTTTTTTTTGGTCAAAAAGAAGAGATGTATTAATAGGTAGAACCAGCAACATCAAGTGTATATAAAACATCGAAAAAAAACAAAACCAATACACATTTGAGAACTAAACAAGGTAGTATCTCTAGCATATTCCTTCATCACAACTGGCCAATACACCTATGGAGGGGCTGGTAATCCATCACGGCTCAATATACCAACCAAAGAAGATGGAGGCATTAAAATCCAATTACCCAAGCTCATCTTCTTACTGACTTGCTTTGCTAACCAATCAGCAGCGCTATTTGCTTCACGTTTTATGAGGACAAAGTCAATACCCTGTAAATGACGAAGTCTATACAATATATCGGTGATGTATGGAAAAATTCTCCACTTTCCATGCCCTTTATTCTTAAGAATTTCAGTGTAAACAATCTGTGAATCCATTTCAATCTGTACATTATGAAAGTGTTTCTGCTCCAACAACCTCACACCTTCCCACACAGCTCTAGCTTCAACCTCAAGTGCCGAACCTGCTGTACACTCACTTACAATACCATCAATAATAATGCCTTCATTGTTTCGGATAATAGCTGCATAACCTACATTCCCCTGATTATAAGCTCCATCACAATTCATTTTCAAAGTACCCTCAATAGGTTTGTTCCATTTAGTCCGCAAGGATGGCCCCTGATGTCTACCATTCTGCTGGTGTCGATTGATACATTCAGCCAACATAGCATTACTTTTCACAAGGCATCGAATAGGGTCTAGCTTATCATGATTAAACACTACTCTACACCTTTGCTTCCAAATGTTCCACAGTAAAACAGCTATATACACCAAAACATCATTACCAGAAACAGTTTTGTTAACAGCCTCACTTATATCCATTAACCATGCATCTAAAGTAGTCAAACCGACTCTTGTCAATTGTAAACCCAACATACTACCAAACCATACGCATTTTGTCCACGGATATAATAACATCATATGCTCAAGAGTCTCAGATTCAGCAAAACAGATAGGACACAAATCATCAATGGTAACTCCTCTTTTAACCAAATTGGATGTAGTAGGTAATAAATTGTGTAAGGATTTCCAGAGAAATACCTTGATCTTTGGTGGGAGTGTAAGCTTCCAAAGCCATTTCCAAAGTTGGTCATCCACCTTATGAGAGATTTCAGCTTTCCCAGAATCCAAAAGAAGAGCATTATGTTTCAGAATCTGATATCCTTGTCGAACTGTATATATGCCATTATCAGCAACTCTCCAAATGTATCTATCCTAATAGCTTTTACCACACAAAGGAATGTCTTTAATCATGTTTTGCTGATCTCGAGTCAGAAAAGCACTTATATCTTCAAGTTTTCATTGTTCAGCATGACCATCTATCAATTCCTCCACTTTTGTAGGTGCAGTAGCAGGAAGGCCCTCTGGTTTAGTCAGCACCTGACCCTGAACCCATGGTTCATCCCAAATATTGATGAGGCTATCATCCATAACCTGCCACTGTATATGTTGCTTTAAAAAAAATCCCTTCCTTCCAACATACTAGACCAGATCCATGAAGCCCTTGCACCTTTCTTAGCCTGCAAACAAGAAGTGTTAGGAAAGTACAAACCTTTCAACACTCTTGCCCACAGAGCATTCGGATTTGTAAGAAGTCTCCAATATTGCCGTGCAAAGCAGAGCTATATTTAAAAGGTTCATATCCCATACCTCCAGCCCTCTTACTTACTGGATTTTTAGCCCAATGAATCCGACGTTCATTATCCTTCTGCCCCCACCAGAAATCAGCCAACACAGCATTAATGGCTTCACATGATGTTTTAGGAAATTTTATACACAACATAAGATAAATGGGCATAGCACAAGCCACAGCTTTAATAAGTACCTCTCCTCCTCCCTGACTGAGATACTTTGTCTTCCATCCAGTAAGCTTCTTGACAATTTTGTCTTGGATGTATGCCACAGCTCTTCTCTTAGTCTTTCCCCAAAAAGTAGGTATTCCCAGATAAGTCCCAGGATTGGCAGCTTCAGGAATTCCTAGCAGAATTGTCAATTCAGCTCTCTTGGCAACAGGAGTATTCGACTGAAAATAATACTAGACTTGGACAAATTCTCCATCTGACCAGAAGCTTTACAATACTTAGCAAGAATATCAAACATGAGAGAAGCATTTGCAGCATCAGCAGGCAAGAAAAATAAGGCATCATCAGCAAAAAGTAAGGTCCAGAAAATTATTGAATCATGTAGAACATGAACACAACTTAAATGCTAGAAAATTATTGAATCATGTAGAACATGAACACAACTTAAATGCTAGTAGCAGAAACACTTATCCATGCAGATGTGCCTAACTATTTCATAACACACCACAAAAACAAAAACAAAAACTTTCTAAAAATCACATTTTCAGATCTCTAATAAAAACAGGTTCAACGTAAAATATACAACTTTTACATATTAAAACCAAATCAAAATTTGATCAATTTATTAATCAAAATTAAAACTGTTAAAGGTGGCTCTGATACCACTGTTGAAAAAAAAATGCAAGATCAAATCTCAGTACAACATAAATAATATAATTTTTTTCCATAGAATCAACTTTAACATAATTAAATTAGAACATAAAACAAAATTTGATAAAGCTCTACTAACCTGATTCAGTTTTGTGTTACAATTTCTTGTTTCTTTAAATCCGTCAATCCACGAGCCGTTTAGTTGTCTAACCTGTAATGGTATTCACATATTTATTCAGAGAAAATTCAAATCCAAACTGAGAGGAAAAAATGTAAGAAGTGCTAGCCTCCAATTTTTTTTTCTAATTTTTCAATATGAAAAATCTTATTTTTCATGTCCTTGGATTTTTTAAAATTACAACTAAAGTCAAATTTTAATTTTAATTATGAATTAATCCTTAAAAGATTAAATATCATATATTGACCCTTAAAGTTTCTAAAACTTTTTCAATTAAGTCCAACTTAATTCAAATTTCACTATCTCCTTTATAGATCTTTTATGTGTGACCTATTACGTTCCTAATATGTTGGTCATGATTATAAATTTTAATTCATAATTAGAATCAGATAAATTAAAAGTTCTTTTAATTTATCTTTAATTCCCTAATTAAACAATTTATAATCACAGATCATGATTGATAGCTAGCAACATATAATGATCACCCAAATATTAGGAATGTCAAAGTAGTTTAACTTAACATATCTATACAATGCTATAATGTATAAATCAATCATTTCGTCATCTAATGTTCCAATTGGAATTAGAGTATGGAATTTGTATCTATTCTAAATAATCCAATCATATTCATTCTTGCTAATTAGTAAATAATTTATAATTGATATTTAAAAACAACTTTTACAAATTTCAATTTACGCTAACCAAAGATTCTCAAAATCATTACTAATCAAGAACAACAAAACATTATCCCTAATTACTTTAGGATAATAAATTCTTTATTGATTTACTCAACTATCACTATATACTGAATTAAACTACTTGAAGAATATAATATAAATAGCATCAAAACATAGTAATTCCTATATGAGATAACTTTGGTAATCTCAAGTTTAAGGATTAATTATACAACCATCATAATGAGATAATCCACAGATACACAAGTAATATTCCATTCGGGATTCTCATAATTGGGCCAGTTCATTGAACTTATTCTCTAATAAGCATCCACATATTTGTTTAAGTATCTCCACACTTTAATTTATGAGATTGATTATTTTCTTTATAAGAAAAAACAAATATGTGCTAGTCTAACCATTTTATCAATATCTTGTCTTGATGAAACTATGACTAGAAACACTTTCAGATAAACAAGAACATAATTTTCCAGAAAATTATTGAATCATGTAGAACATGAACACAACTTAAATGCTAGTAGCAGAAACACTTATCCATGCAGATGTGCAGAATTATTTCATAACACATCACAAAAATTAAAAAGAAACTTTCTAAAAATCACATTTTTAGATCTCTAACAAAAACAGGTTCAACGTAAAATATACAACTTTTACATATTAAAATCAATTCAAAATTTGATCAATTTATTAATCAAAATTAAAACTGTTAAAGGTGACTTTGATACCACTGTTGGAAAAAATGCATGATCAAATCTTAGCACAACATAAATAATATAAATTTTTTCCATAGAATCAATTTTAACATAATTAAATTAGAACATAAAACAAAAATTAATAAAGCTCTACTAATCTTATTCAGTTTTGTGTTACAATTTCCTGTTTCTTTAAATCCGTCAATCCACGAGCCGTTTAGTTGTCTAACCTGTAATGATATTCACAGATTTATTCAGAGAAATCTCAAATCCAAACTAAGAGGAAAAATGTAAGAAGTGCTAGCCTCCAATTTTTTTCTAATTTTTCATGTCCTTGGATTTTTATTAAAATTACAACTAAAGTCAAACTTTAATTATAATTATGAATTAATCCTTATAAGATTAAATATCATATATTGACCCTTAAAGTTTCTAAAACTTTTTCAATTAAGTCCAACTTAATTTAAATTTCACTATCTCCTTTATAGGTCTTTTATGTGTGACCCATTACGTTCCTAATATGTTGGCCATGATTATAAATTCTAATTTTAATTCATAATTAGAATCACGTAAATTAAAAGTTCTTTTAATTTATCTTTAATTCCCTAATTAAACAATTTATAATCACAAATCATAATTGATATCTAGCAACATATCATGATCACTCAAATATTAGGAATGTCAAAGTAGTTTAACTTAACCTATCTATATAGGACTATAATGTATAAATCAATCATTTCGTCATCTAATGTTCCAATTGGAATTAGAGTATGGAATTTGTATCTATTCTAAATAATCCAATCATATTCATTCTTGCTAATTAGTAAATGATTTATAATTGATATTTAAAAACAACTTTTACAAATTTCAATTTACCATGAACAGAGATTTCCAAAATCATTACTAATCAAGAACAACAAAACATTCTCCTTAATTAATTTAGGATAACAAATTCTTTATTGATTTACTCAACTATCTCTATACTGTTCATACTATATCCAGTAACTACCGAATTAAACTACTCCAAGAATAGAATATAAATAGCATCAAAACATAGTAATTCCTATATGAGATAACTTTGGTAATCTCAAATTTAAAGATTAATTATACAACCATCATGATGAGATAATCCACAGACATACAAGTAATGTTCCATTTGGGATTCTCATAATTGGGTCAGTTCATTGAACGTATTCTCTAATAAGCATCCACATATTTGTTTAAGTATCTTCACACTTTAATTTATGAGATTGATTTTTTTCTTTATAAAAAAGAAACAAATATGTGTTAGTCTAACCATTTTATCAATATCTTGTCTTGATGAAACTATTACTAGGAACATTTTAGAAATAACACAAAAAAATACAATTTGAATATCACAATTATAATCACATTATAATTTTTAATTACGTAACAATTATTTAAGGGATTTGATCTTTATAATTAATAATTAAATAATTAAAATACACAAAGATAAAAAATTGTATTTTATTGAATAAAACAATTTTATACAAATAAACATAAAACCAATTTGGTTGAAAGGACATAAACCATCAATTAGCACATGTAAATCTTTATGATACAAATGATCCTCTATCTTTCTTTTTTTTGTTAACAGCTTGAACATATCATCATTATGAGTGATCGAATCCTCTATCTTGAATCACATAAGAAAATGATTCCTTTGAAACGGACACCCAAAATACAGCTTGAACATATCATCAGTATGAGTGATCGAATTCTCTATCTTGAAACACGTAAGAAAATGATTCCTTTGAAACGGACATCCAAAATAATATAAAAATAAGTAGGAAAGTAGAGGAAGAACACCTAAACTTTTGCCTTGAAAACCTCCCAAAATAAAGAAAAAATGTAAATTTGATAAAATTTCTATTATGTGAAAATAGGATTATAGAAAGAATCTTCATCTTACAATATGTAAACAATTTCGGAAATTTTTGAATTTTTCTTAATTGGAATTAATTTTTTTTACAAACGACTGTGAAAATTTTCAAAATTCTTCAATCAATATTAGAGATTTTTAATATTTTAATATTTATGTTTTATATATAATTAAATTTTAAATTTCCAGTCAATTAATTCTAACAACTAATATTGACTTACGAGAGTTCCAACCAATGTTTTAAAAACTAGATCGTGACTGAATCGAAGAAGCAATTGATTCAAGAGTCAATGATTCAACCGGAATTTAACTGTAATTGAACTGGTGACCAATAAATATATAAATTTTTATTTTATATATTATATATATAAGATAATTTTTAAATATATTATTTAATTATTTATCTAATAGT
>JANTNU010000003.1:6450399-6461690 GCA_024752395.1 Erythroxylum havanense
AATTAAATTATTCTTAATTTTATTAATAATTAAAATTGATCAAATATATAATATTATATTAAATTATTTATAATTTTTATTAATAATTAATATATCAAATAATTAAGTAATATATATTTAGTTGATATAAAACCATATTATGAAAAAACAATTTGGTGGTATTTATAAATTTTGAAAACTGAAAGAAACTAAAATTAAAAGTAGAAACCAAAAACTCAAACAAATAGATTTTTTTTATAAATTTGAAAATGAAAATAAAAATAAAAAATAAAATCAAACAAACAATCCTTAAAAAATTAAACTTGTATTTTAAATGATTTTAGAAAATAAGGATATTTACAAGTATTCTAGAAAGATGGAGACTCTATTTAGCAAACATCGGATTGCATTAGCTAATAGTTAATTATATCAGCTGATTTGACCAAGGAATAACATTAATTGTTTATTTAAAATGTTTGGTAAAATAGTTGTTTAGTATTAGCTGTTAATGTGTAAAATAACTTATTAAGGACATGATTTTTAAAAAATATACGGATATGAATATTATATATCTTAGTATTTCGTTGAATATTCTTATAAGAATTTAGATTTTAGATATTTAATTTTACAAAAATTAAGTTTATGGCTTTTATAAAAAATATTATAACAATAATAATAATAATAATAATAATAATATGACTGTGTTGTTAAGTTATTTTCTTTGTTCAACCAGGGGCAAATATCATAAAAATAGAGAAAATTTTATCTAAATTTTTATAAATTGTAGTTTACTTATAACATTTCATTTCGATGCAGAAAAAGTCTATAGCTACGAAGTCTGCATCCCGTCAACTCTTTTTGCATACTACACTAAGAAATATAATAGTGTGACCTTCATCAACACTCGATGTAGAAAACTAAATACAAGTGAAACTTATGCTTTAATATTAATGCTTAATAATTATCACTTACTAACATAAACATTGTCTTTTAATAGGACTAAGTACAAGAAAGCATTCAACAATTGTCTCAGTAGTTTGAAGATGTTGATTAAACTTAAACCTATCTTTAGCAGTGGGTGGTAGGGACCGTCGTGGAAAGAAATTCGGTTTAAGCTCATTTATAAACACTTGTTATTCACAATCCTCCACATCCGATACAGCAGCATCTAGTAGACGGTCCGCACCTAATGAAGTTCATGATCTTCGGAATACAGTACAGACTTTGACGACTCAATTGCAACAGTCGATGGAATACATAGCTAAGCTTCGTAATGAGGTGGATGAGTTGAAGGGGAGGAATAATACCTCATCGCAGTAATTAAAACATCCATGGTCACCAAATGAATAGTGTACTTCTTGTCATTTCATAAATTATAAATACTTATTATGTACAAAATATTTGTTTATTATCAATTAAGATAATTTTTACTTGATATCATTAATAAATTTTCTGTTTTAACAAATTAAATGTAGAAACAAATCAAAATATTATTAATACATAACTCATAAGAAATAATAATCCATAAGATCATCAAATAAAATTTAATGTAAGAAAATTACAAAAAACAATTTTAGTAAATTTATCGATAGATAACTAATAATCGTTAGTAATATTGTCATTATCATATCGACTAAATAACCAATTTTGTCAATAAGGTTACCGATGGACAAGATTTGTCTGTTGGTAACTTTACCGATCGAAGACATCACAAAATAACCGTTGATATATTCACCGACGGTTACAAAAAATATCTGTAAGTAAATTTGCGATGGACAATATGTTATTCGTTGTAAATTATTACCTACAACTATTTCTCCGATGCCTTAGTCTATCGGTAAATTTCGTCGCTAACTTAGCTTACTGACAAAATATGTAAGTTTTTTGTTGATAACTTTTGTCGCTAAACTTTATTTTTCTTGTAGTGAAATCAACTGGTTAGATTGAATCAGTCAATCCAACCAACTCCTACTAAACAAGTTTTTAGCTTTTTAATATGGTCAAGCAACTTATTTAGGTCAATTGGCTAAAACATAACTTAGCAGGTGTTTACTAAACGAGCCCAACAATTTTCAAAAATAAGAAATAATATACTTTATTTAGGTACTTTTAACTATCCATTTCTATTATTTAATTATATAATTAAAAGAGATAAAATTTTATAAAATGTATAATTAAAGTAGAGAAAATGTTACAAATAGCCTTAAATATGTATCTTTTTAATATTTAATTTATAAAATCATAATAAGTTATGATTAAAAAATCTAACCGATTTAACCATAAAAATTTTAAACCGTTTAATTTTTTAGTTTAGCTTTTAATTTTTCAGTTCGATTATTTTAATAACTCTTTTTGTTAAAATTTTTTTTTAATTAATTCATTAATTTTTTAAAATTAATAATTTTTTATAAATTAAACTAGATCAATTAATTTCACTTAACAATTTTTTTCAATTAAACTTCAAATTTTAATAACAATATTTTTCAATTATATTTAAAATTATTTAATTTTATTCAATACTTAAACAAAACTGTAAGGCTTGCTTTATGTTGTGGTATAATACGAAGAAAGAAAGAAGTTCATTTTCTTGATTTTACAGTTTTGTTTCGCTAAATGTGCTTTAATATATGACATATATTTTGGGTTTTCTTTGTCTATTTATGACATGCGTGTTAGTTTTTCCTCTTCTTTTGTTCCGTGTTGTTCTCTCATTCATCATCATTCTTGAGTTTCTGGTTTGAGTCTTGACTTGATACTGACAAACATGGAGGAAAAATGGAGAGAATGAGATCCTTTAGTTTATCTTGTAAATGCAAGTGAGTTTTTAGTGTTACCCTTTACCGACCTCTTGTTTGTACTCTATTACCCCTCTTCCGTCTCTCTCATTCAAGAATTTGAAGTTTTTGGATTCTTATTCTCGAATTTTCTTCTCATTTCCAAGTCTGCTTCTCTACCTCATCCTGCAATTGTTTTATGATTTTAAAAAAATTATAATGTGGTATAATGATAATTAGTTGTGTATGATGTGATATATTATACTTAGCCATTTAATTTATCTTCATCATTTTATTATTATTAGTTTTAGATTGTAATTAGAATAAGATTGACAAGTACAACTCTAAAAATAGTGAGCAGATGTTTGCAGCATACCAGGTATAAGGAGAATTTTACAGCTTATCAAGTTTATTTGTTAAATTATTTTTTAATAACTTTTTTCTTTCTAAACTGTAATCAACTAATTTGTACTTATTATTATTATTATTATTTTATGTTATATTTTATTTTCAGGTATATCCTTTGGTTATATTTTATTTTTATTTACTCACGTATTTATTGTTATTTTATTTACATAATATTTTCACGTGTCAGTTTTACTTATTTAATTTTTAATCTGCATCATTTTTTTATTGTCACATTTACACGTGAGTTTACCAAAAACAGCCTCTCTATTATATAAGAATAAAGCTGCATATTGTCAGACCTCCTCAAATCCTATTTTATTGTGAGACTACAGACTAAATATAATGATGACGATGATTTAATCAGTTTTATAGAATTCTAATACCGATTGAGTTTTAATAATAAGCATACTCATGTATTTGCATATTTTGAGACAAACCATTTTCACTTTGGTTACGATATGTAGTGGTTGGCATATTGAGAAAAAAATAAAGGAGGGAATTTATACAACAAGAGAAGACAAAAAGACAGGATGAACAAAAAATCAAGGTTAAACATGAAAAAAATCAAGCATAACACAAGTAGTCATATTGATAAGAAACTCCATGCATGCAAAATTGCAAATACATGAAGCCACCTTGATTGCAAGTACATGAGGCCACCTTGATTATTCTCAAGCACAAAGACAGGACAGAGATGACCCAATTAAGAGTTCAACTCCTGATCGTATTTTCAGCTTAACTCTCCTCTCCCTCACACACAAACACTTAACTACTACAAGTACATATCTTTAACAGTGCTTGGAACAGAAACAACGACGGCGGAAGCCACGGCAATGTCCCCCTGGGAAACCCTCCGTTTGGCAAACAGCAGCGCAGTTGCTTTTCCTCACGCATATCCCCTTAAACCTATGGCTCTGGGACTCGCAGGTCCTCGCCTCCGCCACCATCATTGGCCCTGTGATGAGTAGAAAAGAGCATAAAAAATCCTCAGCCTGAAAACATATAAGTAGATATGGTTTACAAGATTAACGATCCGGTGACTTTCTTATAATCTCCAGACTCCTGCTAAAACAACACAGTATACAGTAGTTAAAGCAGTTATCGCCATGTGCGATCTATTTACCAGTAGAAACGAAGAGCAGAAGGAGGAAGAGGAAGGCAGTGGACAGAAGACGAGCAGAGCGCTCCATATTTCTGATGCTTCGAGGATAGTGAGTGACAAAGGTGAGGAATGGTGAGGTGGTTCTTATAGTAGCGAAAAGGGATTTGTTAGGTCGGAGGGGCCAAGTTAAAAGTGAAGTGGGGACAAAACCAGCGCGTCTTGATGAATTATCGAGATAAAGGTAAAGTGATGAGCACAGTCCTTCGTCAGGATGCACCAAGTCCTTCCAACTTTTTTATTAAATCGATCTTTCCCAAATCTTCCATCTTTTTCAGCCCACCAGGGATGACATTCTTCACAGATCTGCCACTCGTCGTCTTCATGTTAAAACGTTTTCTTTTCTTAGCAGTGTCTCGCGCTCGATAATTGAATCTCTTTATGCGGGCCACACGATACCGCTGTCCACCGTCGTTCCACTTAGACAAAATATCCAATTTTATTTATGTGTTATTATATCTGATAGAATTTTAACAATTCATTTATGCGAAATCTATACAAAATTTATATAAATAAATAGCTGAGATTTATTAAACATAATAAAATACTATAAAATTAGATAGAAGATCTGGACTCTATTCTATTGCCACCTTTAATCTTCAATACTTACGAGACCTCCCATCGTTTATCTACAAAGTTTTAATTGTTGCCACTCAAGTATCTCCGCCCCTGTATTTCTGTATTTCAATTCTTAATATTTTAGTTTCCCGTGTAACCCAAAAAAAAGAAAAAAAGACCAGCTACCTAACATTTTCCTATATATAAACTGATTGGACTGTCGGCTAAATAGTAAGGTAATGTGGAAGAGGATGCATATTAGTCACGTTCACATGGAAGTCATTTGAGGGAATATTCTTAATTATAAAATAATCATATTTATTCACACTCTCAGCATTAAATAAGTATTTTTCATTCTCAACTTGAGTATGATATTTTCAAAACTTGAACTACTTTATCCTTTTGATAAATATAGGAGCAAGTTGATCTTTTATAGTCATGTAAAGCGTATAAATCAAACCATGCTCCATTTTTTCTTGTATCAATTTTAATATATTTTGTTCGATCATGTTGTACCAAGTTATGAATTATACTGATGGTAGATTTATTACTATAATAGAGTTTTATTGGGTTATCTCAGGTAATATTCAAACCCTCTTTAAGGCATTTCGAAATTTTACCTTAGCACTAGATCAAGCTAATGCATTGTGCTTGTATATATCTCCAATACTAGACCTCCATTTCTTTTAAACAAAATATTTTTTATGATGTCCCTTCGAGATATTGAAATAACTACAAATAAACTTCTTTTAAACTATGCATGAACTAACTTATTACACTCATTGCAGTATTGTCTGGTCGACACGACTAGATAAATGAGCTTTCTTATAAGGTGTTAATATATTTCCCTGACTACTACAACATCTTTCTTTACTTTTCTAAGTTTAATATTAGTGTCTATCAAAGTACTTATTAGCTTGCAAGTAGATTTTACGAGTAAGTTTGATCTTTGACTTAACCCAATTTGAGTGGGCTTCGGGTCAAACTCGAGTTTTTTTTTCCTAAAATTTCAAGACTTCGGCTCTAGTTGAAACTCATATGCCTGACCCAGCTCGACTCAACGTAGAGCTCAAAATTAAAAAAAATGATGTCAAATTAAGTAAAAGAATATCATTATCTAAATTTTAAATAAAAATTAAACGGGATAGACTCAAGCTCAGGCATTAATATTCAGGTCAAGCTACGGTTCGAACCATCTAAATGTAACACTCCAAAATTTTTAAACCACAATTTAGGCAAAAATTTTCACAACTACATCATTAATTACTAATCTACTCTCTTATTCGTCCTCCGGATCTATATGAAATTCTATGCCTTTTCAATAGATTTTTAAGTTTGATCTTGGACTTAACCCAATTTTATGGAGCTTTGTGTCAAACTCGAGTTTTTTCCCTAAAATTTTAGGCATTTGGCTCTAATTTAAACTCATATAGCTCGACCTAGCTCGACCCAACTTAGATCTCAAAATTTTTAGAAAAAATGATGTTAAATTAAGTAAAAGGATATCATTATCTAACTTTTAAATAAAAATTAACCGAGATAGGCCCAAGTGCAAGCATTAATTTTCAGGTTAAGCTACGGCCCGAACTGTCTAAATGTGACGCTCCAAAATTTTAAAACCACAATTTAGCCAAAAAAATTCACAATTATATCATTAATTATCAATCTACTCCCTAATTCATCATCCAGATCTATATGAAGTTCTATACCTTTCCAATAGATTTTTAAGTTGTTAATCTTCATAACTTCCTCTCTAATCTACTGAGCATCTAAATAAATAAGGATGCTAACGTCGAATTTCATTTATTACTTCCCAAGTAGCTTCTCTAGAAGAATGCTAATAACTTCACAAAACTCGTAACATCGGAATCTCTCGTCTCCTTTAATCTCCTAATCTGTCTATCCAATATCTCCACTAGCTTTGTCCTTTGCACGCAACTCCCACAACTCATTGTCTTCCTCTATTTCGTCCTCCATTGTTTTCCTTCACCATCCCAATTGTCTCAAGGTTGTCAAATGTCAATCGTGTGTTGTATGTTGTGACCGTTGTCTGTGTTAATTGTTAAATGAAATAAAATAACAATTGCATGAAGATTTGTGTTATTTGTCTCACATTCATGTTTCTGGGATTTGAGGAATATGGAATGAGAATATGAAATATTATGTTGTTTTGGATATGAAACTGTAAATGAATATTTTGTTGTCTCATAAAATTTTTGTATTGTCTGCTGTCTATATTGATTAAAATTAGTGAATGAAATATTGCCCTATTAGAGAATGAAAGTCAGCGGGGAATTAGTGAATGAAAGATTAAAATTTACTGACAAAATCACAATGAAGAATTAGTGAATGAAAGATTAAAATTATTTTGTGCATAAATTAGGTTATATATTGTTGCAAAGGAGTTGCCATAAAGTGGGTTATAAATTGAATTGTGTAATCATACATAATGGATTAATTAATAGTTGAATTATGTGATTACATAAAATGAGTTATAATTATGACTTTATAGTTGAGTTGTACTATCACAAAATGGGTTCCAGTTGTGACCCTATGATTGGATTATGTAATAACATAAAATGAGTTATGGTTGTGAATTTATGTAATAACACAACATGATAATTTCTTGGATAGAATGTGCTTAAACCTCGAATTTTATAAAAGAATCATTTATATAAGTTTATGAAGTTCATTTGCATGTCTATGTCATATGATTAATGAGAAGTTGTCGCTCTATTTCTTCCTATTATTTTACACAACTTTATTTTGATATGAAATTAATAATTTAATTTTGAAATTTGTTTTTATTTATTTTACATATAAGTAAAGGGAAGTTTAAGCACTCCTGACAATTTAACTGCTAAAAATTAGGAATATTTGATGATCTAACTTGAGCTCATGCTAGATTGGTTCCTATAATAAAGAATCATATCATTTGTTTGTATTGCAACAAATATTTGAAAGATAGAGAAATAACCAAATTAAAGAAATATTTGACCGAGTTCAAAGGTGATTTGAAGCCTTGTAATAAAGCAAGTTAGCATGTGAAATAACAAATGAAGGCTGTGTTTGAAGAATATTATCACGAGAAAGATAGAAAGAAAAGACCAAACAACCAAATTAGTAGTGGAATATTATTTTCTAGTGGTCAGGATGATATTAGGGATATTAAAGTTAGTTTTCCTTTCCGACAAGAAGGAAATGTTGCACTTGATATGAGGAAGAGAAGAAAACAAGTGTCTAACTTTTTTGCACCATTAACAACTCTTGGAGCTCAACCTCCAATATGTAATGTCTTACAATCTAAAGAAGTGACTCATAATATTGATATAACAATTAATAGATTGTGGTATGCATAAGGTATATCATTTAATGTTGTCCAATCTTATTATTACCAACCTTTGATGAATGTTATTGCCTCTCACAGTCTAAGAGATAAAGCTCCTTCTGTTGATGACTATAAAGGTAAACTTCAAAGCAAATTTTTTTTATAAAATAAACAATTATTTGGATCAAAAAAATTACCACGCGACTTATAAATGTTCAATCATATGTGATGGTTAAATAAATAAAAGACAAGAGCCTATTATCAATTTTTTGATCTATTCTACTGATGGGACAATATTTTTAAAATCTATTGATACATTTAACCTTATTAAAGATATTGATTCTATGTTTCAGATATTTGATGAAGTCGAGTCAAAAAATATTATTTAGTTCATTACTGGCAATGATTTTGCTTACAAAAGAGCTAGAAAAAGATTACAAAGTAGGAATAATTCTTTTTTATTAGAGGCTACACTTTACATTGACCTGATGTTGAAAAATATAGGAGATGTTAGATACTTTCTTATCATTGATGAAAATGTGCAGAAAGTAAAAAAAAGAAAAGTGATCAATTTCATTTATAATTATGCACGAGATATAAATTTAATGAGAAATTATTTCACTAATGGTAAGAATTTATGTCATCCTACTATTACAAGATTTGTGACTAATTTTTTATAACTTTAGTATTATTTTCAAATGAATAATGAGTTAAGACAAATGTTTACGAATGATAAATATGTTACATCTCAATATGTCAAGTCTAATACTAGAGTTGAAATCTCTAGAATTATTCTTAAAGATCATGAATTTTAGTTCCAATCTGAATTTGTCATCCAAGTTTAAGAGCCTTTAGTAAGAATACTTAGGTTGACTGATAGTGATGCGAAGACAATATTGAGTTATTTTTATAATGTCATAGAGAGGTGAAGGAAGCAATCGTGCCAAAATGAAAATTAGGTATTCTTTGTATATACCTTATCTTGCAGTCATTAATACAATATGGGAATGACAACTTTCCTATCTGTTGTTTGTAGTTCGGGTTTTTTCTAATCTTAATATCTACTTTAAACCAAGTTTTTCAAAAAAAAAATAAAATTAATAAGAGAATGCTATTAACTATTACAATAATTATTGCCCATGAGATGATACAAGATCTCTTAAACTCACAAATGAAGATTTATAAGGAGGCTTTTGGTGATTTTAGGATACCTATTGTTATTCTTCAAAGCGACAAACTTAATCCAGGTATATATCTTTTCACTTTTGTTATTTGTTGAAAAAAAATCATCACTTTGTTTTGTTTATAAGGACATTTTTTGTAGTCTTATAGTTGCTCTGTAGGATTAATTCATAAGTGATATCCCAAAATTGTAAAAGTTTAAAATTCAAAATTTAAGTCAACGTGTGAGTAAAATAGGGTGTGAAAAGAATTGGAACAAATTTGATTCATCAATTCCAAAAAAGGAATAGATTGGAATACAAAAGATTGAACGACTTGGTCTTTATTCAATACAATTTAAAGCTTTGAGAAAGTCATGTTTTTATCATTATTAAATTGAATATAATTTAAGAATCTTAATATAACAATTACTTCTATAGATTTAATTTGCCTTGACCATATTGATCTTTTAGTAGATTGGGTTTTTGAGAAATCGACTTTGATAAATGAGAGTGAATTGGAAGATAAATCTTAAATGATAAAGTATTGACGTATTATTTGGTGCAATTTATTTGAATGATGGTGATAATGAAGCTCTTCTCGCTAATGAGAATTTTGTACTTTATGAGAATTAAGGTCAATGTAATTTATAGTGGATACTTGATTGATGTAGTTCCAAGATTTTTATTTCTTTATTCTTTTAATTTCACATGTATTTGATGCATATGTTACATAATGTATGTACAATATAAATATAAAATTTTAACTAAATATTTTTGTTTCATGTTTTATCTCTACTTGATTGTGTTCCTTTGCACGACCTCTTGTTGTAATATTTATGGTCATGAAACTTTATTAAACCTTTTATTTGATGATTTGATGTAATCATAATTATAGTTATTATTCATATGTAAAATATGTGAAAAGTAATATGAATAGAAATAAATAGATAGTTGTTATTTCAAAATTTTATTATTATGATTTTTGGAGACAATACTAATGTAAAAATTATATGACACAATATATTGAGGGACTAGTTTATAACTTTAAAAGAATTTAGGGGCTATTTTATAATTTTAAGAAAAATACCCTAAATGATATTTAATATTAATCTATAACAGTACTGTACTGTACAAAAATCAAATCTAGCAGCGACTCCAATGTAATATCCATAACATTAATTTGAAGTTGTTAAAATTATGGGTAACATTTCTACTGTTTATTAATTTGATTTAATAATTAACATATTTTAATATCTGTTTTATTTCAATTAATTATTTTTAATATTTTCAATAAATACTATAATATCTTAATATCACCCCTTTAAACACATGCTATTTATAAGAGGGAATAGTTTTTCTACTATGGTTATGATGTTCTTACACTGTTCTATTAAAATTGAGATCATTTATGTGTGGATAAAATTAAATAGCACAGAAAGTTGGATTGTGTACTATTAATACATGCAAAATCTTCTAGGGAACATTTTTATTTATTTATTAAAGGATAATTAAACATTAATATAATATAATGCTTTAATAAGTAATTAAATACAATCTTTCAATGTATGTATAACATGCACTTGCGCATTAAGTTGCTGACAATAATGTTGGAATTATGCCCATGACTCAATCGTTATGTAATATATTGAACAATTTAGTTTTGTAATTATTAACTTTGTTTCATAACAAGGCAAATATTTTTATCATATTATGTTTATTGTTTTTATTCTAATATGATAAGTCCTTAATTAAATTTATATATTTGCCATCATAATAAAAATTACGATAATAAGAGTCAAGTCTTTAGGATTTAATCTAAAAATGTTCTTGATCATATGATCATCGAATAAGGACTTTAATAATCCGGTTAGATCAATATATATGTAATAGTATCTATTGGATAGATATTAGTAGATCTCATT
>JANTNU010000003.1:6461790-6482784 GCA_024752395.1 Erythroxylum havanense
ATGATTGTTTTGCGCACTCTATTGTTTTTGAAAATAAAAGAAAATGTCATACGAGTTTTAAAAAGGTAATGAATGATCTAGTACGCCACCCTCGCGGGTCACGAGCTCGGATATCACCGTAGATATCGGGTTCGGGTCTCGTCGGGAGTGGGGTGCTACATGAATGATCATTGGATATAATTAAGTACCTATCTGATTAGTGGTGAGTCAAGATAGGATCCATCGACTCTAGATAATGAGTTTGAACTCTATGTTGTCATTGACCTTAATGATTGTTTCAAGACCTTGGCCAGGGCAATTGAATGAGTGAGAAAAATGAGTTTTCTAAGTCATTCACCAATCATTAATGATCGACATGTAACGTAGTTGGTTATCTAATGAGGTTTGATAGTTAAACTATACCTTAGGATAATCCGGAGTTGTAATGATGGAAAGTAATTATACATTATCCTTAACCAGGTTCCATTTTTGTAAGGCTGTTACTTCACACTATCTAGTCGTCGAGAAGTGTTGCTAGACGTCAACCTTGATTAGTAATTAATTAGATTAATTACTACCGGTTTAGTGATGAACTTATGTAGTCACACACTTACGAGTGTAATATTTTCCGTTTATGATTATTTAATTTATTATGAGATAATTTATTAAATAATCTATATGACATATTATTATATTTTTTGCTAGCACTGAAAATATAGTTAATATTGGAAATTCTCTTGTACAAAATAAATGAATAAAATAAAATAGTTTTATTTTATTTCATTTTAAAAATAATAATAAAATAAAATAGTTTTATTTTCTTTCACTTATAAATAATAATAATACTTTGTTATTGAAAAAAGGGAAAGAAAATAAAAAAAGGAGTTGACTTGGTAGTTGTGCCAAAACAAAATGAATCGATGTGATTGTTTGTGTTTAAGTTATAAGAAACGTTAATAACTTAAAAAAGGTATATATATAGCGTGAAGAGTTGTTATGTTTTGTACAACTAAAAAGAAGTCGAAACTAAACAGGTTGGTGTGAGTGGTTCAGCACTCTCATCCCTTAATCAGAGGTCTCGAGTTTGAGTCCTGAGAATGGAGAAATCTGTTTGGCCAGCACTTTTCCCCTTACGGGTTGATTCGGTGCGAGCGGGGATTAGCCTGAGAATGAATGGTTTAAAGGAGCTTGCCCATAGTTGTTGGGGCCCTCTTAGAACACCTTGTGGGCTAATCCAAAAAAAAGAAGAAGTCGAGATATATATATATATACACAGTCACGTTGTTTTCATTTTTTAGTACTTGAAAAACGCAGACAAGAAAACTCTTATATATATATTTTTTAGTGTTTTCGATTCTGTACGTTGATAGAAAATAAAGAGACAGAAATTCACGGTCTCTGTACGTGAAAATAAACAAGAGAAAAAGAAGTGAGAAATTGTTTTCTTTATTCTTAAAGAAAGGGTTCTTCGCATTTAATCATAATCATATCAAGTGTTGAAAGCGAGACATATTTTTTGGTGTATAATACATAAATGTTTCGTGTTTTCGAAGTTCCGAATCGAGTAATCATCGTCATTTCTAGGTATTTATTCTGCCTATTCTAATTATGAGTATGATTATTCAACGTAATAGATACAATATATGATTGCAATTTTTGTTTCCGCTGCGTATTGCGATCCTTCAAATAAGACTTGACAATGAATGTTTAGTTGTGTGTCAAATATACTTAATGTTAGCTTAGTTACATAATTAGAATACTTAATAGAACGATTATATTAGATAGTTAATCTTTTTAGATATGTCAAATTACCCTTGTTTTAAAAATTGAACTAATTCAACTAATTTAATAGTAAAAATATTAAATTAGCTCAAATTTTTTGATTTATTGTTTTAAAAATTGAACCGATTTGACTAATTTAACAATAAAAATCTTAAATCGACTAATTTTTTATTAAGCTTTTAATATTAAGGTTTGATTCAGTTTAATAATTTTTATTTTTAAAAACTAATCAGTTTGTTAATTAATCGACTAATTTTCATAAACTAACTAATTTTATGTATTAAAATAAACCAATTAATTTTTAACAATATTTTTCAATTAAATTTTACATATTTAGTAAGCACATATAATAATTTTCAATCAAAATTTAAATTTTATTTAATATTTAACTGATCTACTATCATTCAATGTTTTAAACTTTAAACTTTTTGTAGTACCACTCAATGTTTTAAACCTTAAAGTTTTCGTAGTATCGTTTAACTTCCGGTTCAATTTTGGAAACTTTGCAAATTACATGTTTTTTGAAATTCCTTTACTAAAAATAAATAGTTGGTAATTGCTTTTTTATTTAAGAAATAATTTTGGTTACTCAATTAATTAAAACTAGGATTACAATTACTCTAGAGAGTAAAGGCTCGAATATAGCATTAAGGTGATTTAATTAGTGGAATATATTTTTTGATTTATAAAATTTTAAATTAGGGTAATAATTGTATTTAAAATAATGTAGAGTTAAATATATCACTTAAATTAAGTATAATGGATAAGTTTAAATTATTAATTGGTTAAATAATTTATATATAATATGTAATTTAGAAATTAAGTATATTACATGATTTATCCTATAGATGTTTGAAAATTATAGTTGCATATTTGAAAAATTATAGTTGCATAGTCACAATTATAACAAATTAATCATTAAAAGTTACTTTAAATAGTAGAAAAGCTATAATTATAATTAAATAATAGCTTTTCTACTATTTAAAGTATAAAATACCTAACAAATTATAATTAAAAATACTATAACCACCATTAATTCCATAATATGGTACAAAAACATTAAATTATTGTTTTAATCTGTCTGGAAATTAAAATTATTTTACAATTATTACATAAAATGTAGGATTCTTCAAAATGCTTTAAGATATTCTCATGAGATTTTTTTTCTTGTTTTCAAAAATTATAAAAATCATAAAGAATGGTTTTTATTTTCTATTTATATTTTTTTATAATTTAATGTATTATTAATTAAATATTTATTATTTAATTTTAATAAGAATTATAAATACTGTAATATTATTTAATAATTTATTTAATTTTTCATTAAATTACGTAGTTATTAATAAATATAATTAAAATTTATTAATCTAATAATTATAATATATTTTAAAAAGATTAATTTTAAAAAAATTAAAATTAAAATTATATATCTAATAAAATAAAATAATTTTATTAATAATTTGTTATAATTATTATCAAAAGATAAAAATGTAACCATATTATTTGTTGTTGTTTTTATTTAAAAATTAAAACAAAAAAAGGTGAACCGATCGTATATTTTTGAACATAATTTCCTTAACCAAAGCCGAAGGTCCTAGTTCTCTTGTTTTCTTTGGCTTCTCCGAACGTTGTCATTCGCGCGTAATTGCATTCTTCTGGACTCTGGTTTCATATTTTATCCGAAATTTTAGGGTAATAAGCTCTTAATAATGATATGTTTTCGTATTTGAATACTGTTGTTTCTGTTGTCGGGCAGCTTTTGCTTCTTCGTCAGCAACCACCAAGTGTTCGAGGAAAGTCCTGAGCGCTACAAAACCCACTCTGTTTTTGACATATTGCTGCAACGAGTTCATGCTTATTGGTATAAAAACCAAAAAGAACCCATAGAGCTCGTAGCATTATGTATAGTAAGAAGTAAGGACTACTGTTGAGTTGTAAATAAGAACTTTGTTTAAGGAATAAAGTTTTTATCTTTCTTGTTCTTAGTCCAAATTATCTCCTAGAGTTTGCAACCAGAGCTTTCCTATTTTTGCGGGTTTAGTCAAATTCTAACACTGCTTCTGTCTTTGTTTTGATAGCCGGAATCTACTTCGGATTTTCCATGCTTCAACGCTGCTTTTGCATTCTGTATTGGCGCTCTTTAAGCTTATGTATCCAGTGAACTTTGGGCTCTTTCTGTATAGTGTCATGTAAGTCAGAACAGTCAGTATTACTTATTTGACAGAAGCAAAGATGGCTGCAAGAATCTCTTTCCGTCTCTACCTCCTCCTCAAACCATGTTTTCCGCCTCCAAGGTCACTTCTACCTCCTATCTCTTCCTCAAGCAATTATTTCATACACGTGCGTGGTGTGCTTCACTAGACCAATTTTAAATGCAGAACCTTAAGAACCCTTTTTTTTTTTTTTGGCTTTTCTTCTCTCTGGTATGCGTGTTTAACAGATTACAAGTCCTTTCTTGTTCTGCTACAATCTATTCCAGAAACAACATTTACGGTGGGCTTTTCTCAAATTGTCAAGGTTTATTTCTGCTTCTCAAATTTCGTCTCTGCCTACTTGTACAATGTTTTCCTTTTTCTGTTTATTTTGTTGTCATTTTCTTTCTTGAAACTGTTTGTTTCAAAATCTACAGAGGAGATGATTGTGGAGCTTGTTTTTGCCTGGTTATATGGTCCAAGTGTTGTGGAACTTCCTAATAGAGGACAATCATAATTAGTCTAGCTTGTTTCGTGGGCTATATGTTGGATGCAAGAACGAAGTTTTCTTGTTAGATTCCATCTTGTGGAAACCTGTGATGTCTTGGTTGATATAACATTGTTGAAAGCCTGAAAGGAGCTATGATAATGATGAAATGATTACTTTTTTTATGGAAGGTTTTAGCAGAACTTAAGGTCCTTTTCTTGCTGTCTAAAAGGTTCACAAGATTGTGCTTTCTCTAGAAATGCCATCCCAAGAGGATAAATTTTAATTAAGTGATAGTTTGTTTCGAATTTGTAACCATTTTGTTCTATTTCTTGGGATGGTACTTCGTTATCATTATGCTCTGATTGCAGTCCAGTTGGATATCATATGAAGTACTTCTATTTATCAAACAAAAGTTTACTGCTGTTGTTCCTCACTGAGCACAATGCACTGTCTTTCTGGGTACACTTTGCAGTGTCACGAGCATATGCTCGCGATAGAGGCAAGCAATATGATCTTTTTGGCAGTGGAAAGCCAGGAGATGAAAAGTTTAGGAAAGCCTGGTCAAAAGATGTGGAGGAAGATGATTCTTTATGGACAGGAAGTGAAGATGAGAGTGATGGTGGAAATCCTCTGGACAAAGAGATTCGAAAAGTAAGACAACAGGCAAAGGAGCACTCTGCCCGTATTGATGCCGATGACAGCGATGAGCTAAGAAGTGTATGGTCTGGGAGTGATGAAGAGAAGACTTTGTGGACTGGTAGTGAAGATGACGACGACGACGATATTCCAACAGAAGCATACCCAAATGAGGGCAGTGATAAGTACATTGATAAATTATTTGAGTTTGAGGAAAAACCTAAATATAGAACAATCTCTGAACTTCTGAAAGAAGAAAATGAACCTGAAGAATTGTCCCCTGGGAAGCAAGCCAGAAAACTTGCAGTTGAGAATGCCTTGAAGAAGTTGAAGAAAGGACCAGATGGGCGTTATACCAACGTGTGGGAAGTCATGAGTGACATAGACATTCTCATTGGAGCATTTGAAAATATTGTTTCTGGACCAGAATATGAGGAACTGAGGCAGGGAGGACCTAAGAGATTGAATATGCAGTTTTTCAAGGATATACAGGCACGTATGAGAGATCCAAATTATCAGTTCTCACCTGAGTTAAAGTTGAAGCCAAAGAGCAAGCTAGTTCCAAGAAAGAAATGGCAGAAGGTGCAGTCAAGAAGAAGGAAAGCACAAAAGCGCTGAGTTGTTGTCTTCCACACAGAAAGATGATACTCAACTCAAGTAGTTTAGTTACATCCACACTGGCATAAAAAATTATATAACTTTCCTTTATCAAATTAGAATTTTTTTGGTGTTTATTTGATAAAAGCTTTAGAAAAAAACAAGAAATTTTATTTATAGAGTAATCAATATTCATTGGTTTTAATTTTAATATTTTTAAATTTCTACTATGAAATTTAAATTTAATATTTTATTAAATCACATAAAATTATGAACTTAATGCCCTATAATTGAAATTTATTTATTAAAATTTAAATAATTTTTGCTTTTATGCTAAGAAAATCACAACTTATGTTTTATTACGATTTTCTAAATGCAAACATAAGAAAATTCAACAACAAAATTTTTATACGAGAAAATAATTTTTTAAATAGTAACACAATAATATTGGTTTTCCACATATTTTATTTCATACAAAAACAAAAAATTAAGCATTTTAAACATTAACAATTTTTAAAAAACAATTAACAAATAATTGATTTTTTGAACATTTATTTAATTTGAAAATTTTGAATCATAATTAAAAACAAATATTTGAATAAATTTTATTTGTCTTAATTTTTTATTGAGTATTTGAAGTGACATCATCATCATCACACTCAGTTCAGAATCTCAATATAAAGCAGGGTATGGGAAGGTTTGATGAAGAGACAATTTGAAAATATGATATTATGTTATTTGATAAAATATTTCCAGTAAAGTTAGAAAATTTAAGTATTTTATATCTTTTTATTAACAAGTTTTGTTATGGAAAATTGCAAAATACAAAATTATTTTTTAATTTTAATATTCTGAATTTTTACTAAGAGATTCAAATTTAATAGTTTTATTAAAATCACATAAAATTATAAACTCATATCTTATAATTAATTAAAATTTAAATAATTTGTGCTTTTTAAATAAAACAAAACAATTATATTAGAATTATGTTTAAAAAATCACAACTTATGTTTTATTATGATTTATAGATTAAAAATAAGAAATATTTACAATAAAATTTTATGCAAGAAAATAAAAATTTTAATTATAACTCAACAATACTACTTTTAATACTTTATTTATCTTATAAGAATTTAAGTTTTGCCAAAGTTTTAAAATGATCTTGAACGTTCGAAATTTTGTAATAAAACAAAATTTAGAAAAATTTAATAATAATACGATATTCTTATTTTTATATAATAAAGAGGCTGTTATTAGCACAGTAGACGTAATGATAAAAGAGTGATAAACGTTTAAAAAAGAGCTCATCAGCTCTTCACCAAACAGGGCCATACTCCCTCCCTGCTCAAGCGATTTCTGTTCTCAATTGCTCTGCATCTTTCTATTTCGAGGTTGAGGAGGAGAAAGAAAAATTTTCCTTCAAGGTAATCTAGTTTCTAATCTGTTCTTCTTTATTATATTCAGTTCGTTCCTCGGTTTTCTATGTATTAGAATTAGATGTTAGAAGCGGGAATCTACTTATATACGCAAATGCAATCTTCTTGGAATGAAGAATTTATATTATCTACTGGAATTATTGCAGTTGCAGGCTGAACTGATTATCATAATCATCCATCTTCAGTTGGTCCTCTCTATCTCTTGCCCGAGCTCTCGATTATCAACTGTTGTTCGCTGTCAGTTTTAGACATTTTCAATCATCTGTTGTTTGTTGGTGCTTGTTTCTGTATTGGAATCACGGAGAAGTAAGTGTTCAAAAAGGGAGGGAGAGAGGGAGAGGTATGCAGAAGAGTGGAAGTGTGCTGTGGAATAATAATATCAATCTTGCTGTTAATATCAGCAACATAAGTAGGAGTGCTATTCTTACTAGTGGTGGTGGCAGTAACAATAAATCGGAGAGGAGGTTGGGATTGTGTAGCCAAATAGCTACAGGTGGAAGCCAACATTCTTCCCCTGTTGTTTTTCCCGAGAAACGCAGCAAGAAGTCCAAGGCTTCTTCAAGACAGGTGGATGATACGACTATTGACAACGCCAAAACAGATGAACCTCGAGTTGACATAGGGGTAGGAGAAGGGATTGCGGGAGGAGGAGATGAAAAACCTGATTTATTGGGATTTGTTTTCTTTTCTGGCAAGCTTGCTTTAGATAAGAAAAACATACTATCCATTGGTAAGGATGATCAATACCAGAATTCTGCTGATATTTTCGGCCAAGAAGCTGTAGAAGCCAAGCTTACCAGTACAGCTTTAATTTGGGGTTCTCACATGGTCCATCTTGATGATGTAATTTCGGTAAATTTCTCTTTTTTTAAAGTCAAAGTTGCAGATCTAGAATGTCTACTATTGCATTGAGTGAAATGATCATTTTTAATTTTTAATTGGTTCTTGCAGGTGTCTTACGATATTGGTTTCAAGCATTTTACTGTACATTCTTATCCAGTGAAAAGGTGCTCTTGTGGTCTATCATGTTTTGTCAAACCCAAAAGAACTCGTAAGGACTACTGTTTCTTGGCTTCTAGTGTCGAAGAGGCACTTCAGTGGGTTGGTGGTTTTGCAGATCAACACTGTTATGTGAATTGTCTGCCTTATCCTCTGGTTTCTTCCAAGAAGCAGGCTTCATCAGAGTTACTCCCAACTAACACTCCTCCAGAGTTGCTCTTCAGGTGCAAGACTCCACCCAAGATGCTTGTCATATTAAATCCACGCTCAGGCCATGGTCGTTCAAGTAAAGTCTTCCACGAGATTGTAGAACCAATCTTTAAGGTCTGTGTTGTTTCAGAGCGTCGCTCATGACATAATATCTAGTATTCAAGTGATGCATGAAACTTAAACCTCATATTTCATGCTTGTGAAGCTTGCATTGCCGGACTCAAATTCTGCGAAATGTCTATGGTTCACTTTGTTCCTCTTGTTCCAAATAGCTGTTCTTATAGTTTCTCCTGCTTCTTTGTTACCCCAATTTGCAAAAAAATGAGTTTAATTATGACGTTCTTGTCAATGAGCTTACTTCTCTTGGCCTGCTTACTGTAGAGTTCTTTTGTTCTGGATTCCTGTTTGAGGAGCTAGGGTTCTACAATCAACCAAACTTAGGAAAAGGCTATCGAAACCTTTTAGGTGCTACAGACTTCTGAAAACCCATGATTCAAACTCATACTATTTCCATGGTAGTTTATCAGCAGATATGTATGACGAGTGCATCATTTGTGCTTCATTACACGAGCAATGGAGTCCAAGTGTTACACAATTGTGCCGAGAAAAACCATATGTATGCTGCATTACATGCATTTTCTTGAACTGCTCATGAATCTGTGAACGACATGTTGGCTTTACAGTCTTATGAAGTGCACATTTCTTTCTTTTTGAATGTGTCCGTATGAACTGGACACATTCAAGCTTTTTATAGCTGTCTTTGATATAGATATTCGAAGTATAAAATCTGATGTTTGTATTCAAAGTTTTAAGTGGTGACAGCTTGCAGGGTTCAAATTGGAGGTAGTTAAAACAACATCAGCTGGTCATGCTAGGAATCTTGCAGCCACTGTTGACATCAGCACATGTCCTGATGGTACTGTCATCGGACACACTTACTATCTTATAATATATTTTCTTCTTTCATGGATTTCCTCTATGTTCTGATAACATTGATCAACTACTCTCTGTATTTGTACTCCTGCTTGTTAACTCAGGGATCATATGTGTTGGCGGTGATGGAATCGTCAACGAGGTTAGTCGTTGATGTTTTCAGCAAATATCATATGATATATTTATATCTCTATTAATCCCTTCTCCCAAGTAGTCCACTGGCGCTGCTGATAAAGGAAGAAAAAAATGACACATGCAATTACCCTACCTTTTACAGTCTGATTTCAAGATAAATCTAACTTCAGTATCAAATGATAACACTTAATTTCGTCAAGCGCTTTTAATTGTTTCTTGACTTCATTTTTTCTTGGTTTGAGGAAAATATATGTTGTGCAAACTGTTCTGCAGTTATTATAAGGATCTTCTCTGGGTGAGTGTATGACATTTACTATAGAGAATAAAGACGCATATGTAAATCTACTTTGCTAGGTACGTTAAGGTGCATTTTCGTAGATTTCCATAGGTATGCACACAAAAGCAACAGATTCTTGTTCCTTTGGGCTGAAAATTATTTGACCGTGATTTGCAGGTTCTAAATGGCCTTCTTAATAGAGGAAATCATAAAGAGGGAATTTCCATACCTATTGGAATCATTCCTGTTGGCTCCGATAACTCGCTTGTTTGGACTGTTTTTGGTGTAAGAGATCCAGTTTCTGCTGCCATAGCAATTGTGAAGGTACCTGTTACTATTCCAAAATTCAACTGTATAGTCATGATTGCCAGATTTTTTACTTTCAATTGGAATCATATTGAATCATTGATTGATTTCAACATGGCCCTTTATCTCTCTTCTCATTTAATACTTTCACATTGTGGATTTATGACATACATGTGAGATTAAGGCCTTGTTGGTGACTTGTTGTTCTTCTACATATAAGATATTAGTAGAAGTACTTCGGAAATCTATATGGTAAATCAAGAAAGTTAGGGTCGCAGCTTTGAAGTTGTTGAGTTGCTGTGCTTATTATTGAGATGCTTTATATTCGTATGCATATAAAGGGAGGTACGTATTCTTAGAGAGAGAGTATGTGGGTTTTTTCCCCACACTTGTCAAGGTTAAACCCTGAGATGAAGCTAGATTTTCTTGTTCATCTGTTCAGATTCCTGTGCCCAGCCACTTGAAAATTTCCCATGTGCCAAGTACATCCTAGTAGTTGTTATTCCAGTTCAAGATATGGGATCAAGTGTCAAGTTCATGAGTCAAGAGTTATACTTATACAGATGTCTGGACTTCTTTTATTAATAGTTTGTCTTATATGTGATTTACCGCCAAAGAATTATGCACTCTTATTGCCTTCTATGTTGATCCAAAAAAAAAGGCTTTCAGTTGTTAATTTGTTCTTCTTCTTCAAATGAAAAGCGTTTCTGTGCTTGTGAAAGTGAGCTGATAGGTTTATGTACCAGCTTGTGTTTATTAAGTTATGAAATCATGATTCATATCATCATGGCGTTACAATCTATGTATTTTTTTGGTAACAGGGGGGTCTCACTGGTACGGATGTTTTTGCTGTTGAGTGGATTCAGACTGGAATTGTTCATTATGGGATGACAGTTTCGTATTATGGTTTTGTTAGTGATGGTAAGCTCCATCTTGGCACTTGTTCTTGTGAAATATTAAACACTGTTTGTGAAATTTCTAAGTTCAAATTCTTGATAAACCAATGATGCTATACAAAAGATATGTTGAAAACTTTGAATCTTTAGAAACACAGTCCTTTTATTTGAATCCTTTTACCTAATTAAAAGTATGATTTTCTATTGAAGTTGAACTTGAAATTTCTTGTAGATAAAAACTATAAATTAAGTGTTACACAAATTGTGAGACCAAATGCTGTTCATTATTGCATACTAAAAGTAGAAATACATGTCCTTATTTCTTCTATGATATGTTCCATTGGGTTAATTGAACAAAACAATTAAAGCTTGTTCATATTTTAACAGACAGGTTTTTGCATTTCGTTTGTTGTGTATGAACTCACATTTGATGTTTGAAACAAGTTTAGTTTACCCTTAAATGTTTGAAGAGATGAAACACACGCTCGTCTTTGCTTACAATGACACCATGCCATCCAGGATAAGAAATCTAAGGTATGATTAACTGATATCTAGGATTATAATGAACATTTTAGTCATTTAGGATTAGATTCAATGGAAACAATGTAAAAGATAAGCAAGAATCTTTGTTTGAGACTGTGTTTTAATGAAATAAACTCAAATTAGGCATTTATTTATATATGGCTTGTGCTGCAGTTCTGGAACTTTCTGAAAAATATCAAAAACGTTTTGGCCCTCTGCGTTATTTTGTTGCTGGTTTTCTGAAGTTCTTATGCTTACCAAAGTATAGCTATGAAGTGGAATATCTTCCTGCATCTAATGGGGATCGAAATGCTAAACAGTCAGCTGAGCAAGAGGTGGTAAACATCTCAGACCTCTCGACAGATACTATTGGGAGGTCAACTGCAGATGGAATTCCACGAGCCTCAAGTTTATCGAGCATTGACTCGATGACGAATCCTAGACACATATCTGGAGGGGACTTGGATACAACTTGCAGTAGCACTCATGCTAGTACTGAACCATCTGATTATGCGCGTGATCTTGATCCAAAAAGAAAACACGTATCATCTGGGAGAAATAACATAACATCAGAGCCAGACGTTATTCATCCTCAGGTACAACTATCAATCACCCCAAACTGGCCGAGGACAATGTCAAAATCAAGGACAGATAAAGGATCGACTGGATTGGGTATTTCACACGATTCTTCTATATGTTCTTGGGGAAATACTAGGACGAGTGATAGAGAGGAGATATCTTCAACATTGTCTAATCCAGGACCAATTTGGGATGCTGAACCCAAGCGGGATACTGAACATAATTGGGATATGGAAAATCCTATTGAATTGCCAGTGCCACCGGATGATCTAGAATCAGGACCAGAAAAAGAAGGCATGCCACAGTATGATGATAAATGGGAAATAAGAAAGGGAAATTTTCTTGGCATTCTGGTCTGCAATCATGCTTGCAGAACTGTTCAAAGTTCTCAGGTGGTTGCACCAAGGGCTGAACATGATGATAACTGCATGGATTTGCTCCTAGTTCATGGTACCGGGAGAGTGAGGCTGATGAGATTTTTCTTGCTATTGCAGATGGGTCAACATCTTTCACTGCCATATGTTGAGTATATCAAGGTATGTGCATGACTCTTGGAGTAATTCAAACTAGTCGTTCAACATAGCAAAAAATTGGGGATCCAAAATGTTGACTATAGTTATTAAAGTTGATTATTTTTATGTATATATATCTAGAAATTAATATCTGTAGTGATGTCTTGCTATAATTGAGAGATATCTTATAATTGGGAGATTTGATCTATAAAATATTCCTAGGCCTCTTGTATATATACTATAGAAATCCTATGTACAATTATCCAAAAATTCAATATAGAATTGTTTGTCTTGCCCTATCTGATTTAAGGGCTTGTTCTTCTTAAAATCGTTTTTTCATTAGTTGTTTCGCTTTGTTCGGAACAGTAGCCTGAGTTTGTACTCGCTCAAAAAACACAGTGCCTTTTCTCTCACTGCCCATCCAACCTGTTCCAGAATAGACCAATGACCTTACCCGTGGAAGACCCGACATCAGCGGTGCATCCACACACCGCCACAGACCGACAACTTCCGCTTCGCGTGAAGTCCATGCGCCACCCTTTGGCGATCTTTTCATCTTAGGTCTTGGACCAGTGTCGCCGGCTCTTGTGCATCTTCTTTGAGGTGTTTGACCCCAGGTAGCTTGTTGGAAAAAGACGCCAAAAGTCACTGTTTGTCTCTAAACCCTTTATGTTGGTATATTTTTTGGTTTTCTTGAGTGATTCTAAAGAAGATGAGTGGCAAAAAGGTAACCCTTTCGAGTTATGATAATCCTTCACTCCAAATCAGTCCCGTAAAACTTGATGGAACCAATTATCTTGCTTGGTTAAGGTCTTGGTTGTTATTCATCAAAGCTAGAGGATTACAACGTTGCATTAATGGTGATAGTTAGAGACTTGATGTCTATAATCCTGATTATAATCATTGGGAGTTTGAGAATTTCCCCGTGATGTCGTGGCTCATCAATTCAATGCAACCGGAGATTACGTGAACGTATCTGTTACTTGACACAGCAACAAAGATATGGCAAGCTACTTCGTTGACATATTCTCAAGTAGGTAATAAAGCACAACTTTTTTAAATTCGTAATAAACTACATAACACGAAGCAAGGAGATATGATTGTTTCACAATACTTTGCGGAGCTATATGGATTATGGCAGCAATTAGATTATTATCAGAATTTTCAAGCAGCATGCTCAAAAGATGGTGCTAAATTCCAGAAAATGATGGAGGGGGATCGGGTATTTGATTTTTTAGCAGGGGTCAACCCAGAATATGATCATATACGAGGTATTATACTTAGAAAGGAACCTTTCCCTTCAGTACAATTTGCACATTCTCTTGTTCAGCAAGAAGTAGAAGAAATGTTATGCTACATACAACCATTGTTGAGAAAGTTGGGTTAGTTGCTAGTTCTACTGAGAAACCAAAATCTAATAAGGATCACTTCCACTGTTATTATTGTGGAAAACAAAGGCATACCAAAGAAACCTGCTGGAAATTGCATGAGCGGTCAAATCAGAGTCATGAAGAACGCGCTGGTTCAAAGTTTAAGGAGCCATGCTCACTTGGTTGAAGGGAATGAAGGATTTGCAGCACCGTTAACTAGAGTTTGATCTAATGACGAACTTTAAAACTTACGACATCTTCTCTCAAAACTAGACTCACCTTCCACAGTTGGTAGATCAAATATTGCAAAATCAGGTATTGTATACTCAAATCCTAGAGATAATCCTTGGATTATAAACTTTGGAGCTAACAGACATATGACAGGCTCACAAAACAAAATTTTAACATATTCTCATGGAAAAAAAGGGGATAATGTTAGAATAGTAGATGGGTCTTTTACCTCTGTATCTGGTATAGGTTCTATTAACTGTACTCCCAATATTACCTTTACTGTCGGTTCTTCATGTACTTTGTTTTCCTATTAATCTTCTCTCTGTCAGTTCTATCGCTAAGGATCTTAATTGCAAAGTTGAATTTTTGTTGACTATTGTGTCCTTCAGAACCTCCACACAGGGCCTAGGATTGGAACTGGTAGATTGTACGATGGCTTATATGTTTTGGAAGAAAATCCCATGACAATTGCTCATCAAGCGTCTTTTGGGAATGATGTGATTAATAAGAAAATTCTACAGTGGCATAGGCGGTTAGGACACCCCTCATTTTTGCTATAGAAAAATTATATCCAAGCTTGTTTAAAAGAATTTCTTTTGATTCTTTATTTTGTGAAGTATGTGAACTTGCAAAACACACGAGAAGTTCTTATCATTTATCTAATAATAAAAGTTTTGTTCCTTTTAAGACAATTAACTCCGATGTTTGGAGTCCTACTCAAAATCCCTCTCTTTTTCTCCATGGATGGCTTGTAAGCTTTATTGATTGTTGCATAAGATTAACTTGGGTTTATTTAATGAAAGCCAAGAATGAAGTGTTTTCATGCTTTCAGTCTTTTCATAAAATGATTTGTACCCAACATGATTTTTGTGCTTATCTAGACTCTTATGGAATAATACATCAAACCATTTGTGGCTATACTGGTGAATAGAATGGAGTTGCAGAAACGAAGAACAGACATATTCTAGAGGTAGCTTGATCCCTAATGTTCACCATGAATCTTCCAAAGGGATATTGGGGTGATGTTGTCCTTTCAACCGTATATCTTATCAATAAAATGTCACTTTAGATTTTGGACTTTAAAAGCCCCATAGAAATTTTGCAAGGTAAAAATTCATATATTGTACCACCAAGAGTATTTGGGTATATTTGCTTTGTTCATGCTCATAATGTAGGCAAGTTAGAGCCTAGAGCTTTAACGTGTGTGTTTATTGGATACCTTTCCACACAAAAAGGATATATGTGTTATCACCCCCTATCTAACAAATACTTTGTATATGAACGTCACTTTTTTGGAGTGTGAGCCTATTTCACCACACATCAAACTCCTCTTCAGGGGGAGAATGTGAGTAAAGAGGTGTTGCTTGATGTGATCCAAGGAGAGAGAACAATTCAGGGGAGAAAACTAGTGTGGTTCAGGAGGATCGAAGTATGTGCTTAGATAGACTAAATTTGGAAACATACTCAAGACGAGATAAGATAGAAAAAGCCATCATGCAATCTATGTCATCCTCTTCTCTTGAAAACACTGGTGAGTTAAAGTATGATTTATCTGATGATCTAGATAAGCCTATTGCTCTTCGGAAAAGTGTTATAACTTGCATTAAGCAACCAATTTCTAACTTTGTTTCCTATGGTTCACTATCTCCTTTCTATAGAGCCTTTGTTTTGTCTGTTTCTTCTGTGTCTATTCCACATGATTGGAGAGAAGCAATGGAAAATGTCCAATGGAAAGAAGCTATGGCTGAGGAAATGAAGACCCTAACGAAAAATGAGACTTGGGAACTTGTCATTGCTCCAGAAGAAAAAAAGACGGTTGGCTACAAATGGGTATTCATTATGAAGCACAAGTTAGATGGATCTATTGAAAGATACAAGACAAGATTGGTGGCTAGAGTTTTTACTCAAACATATGGAGTAGACTATCAAGAAACCTTTGCTCTTGTTTCTAAGATAAATAAAATCAAAATTCTACTAAAATCAAAATTATACTCTCTTGTGCAATTAACTTAGATTGGGACTTACATCAGTTTGATGTTTAAAATGCTTTTCTTTATGGGGATCTGGAGGAGGAGGTGTATATGGAGATTCTACTTGGGTTTGAAGATGAGAAGACACAAAGGAAGTTTGTTGGCTAAAAAAAGCCTTGTATGGGCTAAAGCAATCACCCAGAGTATGGTTTGAAAAGTTCAGTCGGGCTATGAATTCCTTTGGTTATCACCAGAGTAATGCGGATCATTCCATATTTATCAAACATTTTCAAGGTAAGATCACGCTTCTTATTGTCTATGTTGATGATATTGTGGTAACAGGAAGTGTTACAGAAGAGATGGTTAGGTTGAAAAAATTCCTTGGTCAAAAATTTGAAATTAAGGATATAGGGAAGTTGCAATACTTCTTAGGAGTTGAAGTCGTCAGATCAGGAAAAGGAATCTTTATCTCCCAGAGAAAATATGTCCTAGACTTGTTAGAAGAAACCGATATGATGGGTTGTAAACTAGCTGAATCTCCTATCGAGAGAGCAACCACAAACTTCAAGCAAGAACAGGTACATCAGTAGACGTGGGAAGATATCAGAGATTAGTTGGGAGACTCATCTACCTCTCTCAGACCAAACAGGACATAGCATATGCAGTTAGTCCGGTGAGCCAGTATATGCATGATCCATGAGACCACATTTACAGAGTGTATTCCATATCCTACGCTATCTAAAGTCGACACTAGGAAAAGGCCTTCTATTCACTAACAATGGTCCTTAAGATAGAAGTATTTACAGATACTAATTGGGTTGGATCTCTAGATGCAAGGAGATCAACCACTAGTTACTATACGCTCATAGGAAAAAACTTAGTAGTCACTTGGAAAAGCAAGAAACAGAATGTAGTCGCTAGATCCAATGCAGAAGCTGAATAGAAAGCTATGGCGCAAGGTGTGTGTGAACTCTTTAGGGTAAGAAAGTTGATGAATAAGTTACAACTGATGGATGGAAGAAGTTTATCCCTCTACTATGATAACAAAGCTGCCATTAGTGCAGCTCACAATCCTGTTCAACATGATATAACGAAACACAGAGAAATTAACCGATATTTTGTAAAGGAGAAACTTGTGAATGGTTCGTTACACCTATCCCATATGGGGTCTAATGAGCAACTTGCAGATGTCTTCACCAAAGGACTCTACACCAAGCAGTTTCACAATTTTGTTTGCAAGTTAGGCATGGGTGATATCTATGCACCAACATGAGGGGGAGTGTTGACTATAGTTATTAGAGTTGATTATTTCTGTGTATATATCTAGAAATTAATATGTCTAGTGATCTCTTGCTATAATTGAGAGATCTCTTCCTATAATTAAGAGATTTGATCTCCAAAATATTCCTAGGCCTCTTGTATATATACTATAGAAATCCTATGTACAATTATCAAAAAATTCAATATAGAATTGTTTGTCTTCACAGAATTTAGCTGACAATGTTGCATTAAATCTACATTTGGCATTGGGCAAAATGAATGGAGGCATTGTGTTTCTTTAACTCATAAAAGTTACCCTCATTTTACCTTCATAATTAAGTACGCATTTGATTGCTGGGTGGAAAGAAACAATAGAGCACGTTCCCTGCTATCAACCAGGACAAACCAAATTGCCCCAAAACCTTCTCTGAATAAAAATAGAGATAAAAGCTAGATTATTTGACATTGTTTTCAATAAAGTACCATAAGCTAGATTATTTGACATTGTTTTCAATAAAGTACCATCTCAAGTAAAATGTTCCAGTGTCCTTCCGACCATAAAGCAATTAAATTATTGCTTGATCTTGTTTTTTAGCCCTTGCACTGCCGGCCATGACCACATAATGGGCCTCTTGAATGTTCCTGTTCTTATAAACAGCCATTTGCAGTTCTGAAAGTAGAAAAAGTAAAGATAAATGTAGAGGAGAAAAAGTAATGATAAATGTAGAGGACTTCTTGTTCATTCCTCCCACACTATTTGGATAATTTGTTTTCTCATAACTATGCTCATGTGCGTCTGTGTCCTCCTCCCCTGTCTCCATTATTACTCTTTAGATGAAAACTTCTTATCAGAAATTCTGTCTGTGTATGAGACATAAAGATTGTTAGTGTATGTTTCTGTGTACATCAAAGCTCATGCCCATGCTGGTGCATATCAATGTTTGATGAGCATTTGGGAATAGTTATGGAAAGTGAAGTAGTTTGAACATCTCATCTTGTCTAACAGGTAAAGTCTGTTAGGATAAAAACTGGCAAGCATACGCACAGTGGCTGTGGAATTGACGGTGAGCTGTTTGCACTCAATGGCCAAGTATTCTCATTTTTGCTACCAGAGCAGTGCCAACTTATAGGGGCAGGCGATACTGTTTTTGCCTTATGATTGTAACATATCCCAGAGCATCCTTCAAGTGCTGAACGTATTTGAAACATTGAGCATTCTTTAACTGCTGAGAGTATGTGAAACTGTGACTTCAAGTAGCCCCTGAAAGTTGCAGCATTACATATCCAAGGTATCTGTAAATTCTTTGCTGCAGTTTGTGTATCAGTTGCATGTAGTATGCATAGTTCTTGCCTGATTATGTCCCCTTGTTGGTATGATGTGTCCAATGTGATGAAGGAAATATGCATTTATATGCTATGATCATCGTTATTATACGTTTATAATTCTTAGTTTCTCTTTTCTCTAATAGTCCTTTAAATTGTATCTTCTCTTTTAAGTCTTTTAATTGTGAGACATTATTATCATTCATTTGTGGCAAGAAAACAAGGATGTACAAGCCTGTGTTTATTGAGGTAATGCCAACGTGTTGCATTGTGATTTTTTAAGGGTTTTTATTCCTGTCGTTTATCAGCCATGCAGAAGGACAAAAGACATGTCATATTCGACCTGTACTCGCTGATTTTCCTCACCACACGCAATGATCCTCAACCAGTTCCCCAGCTTGCATGCAACTCAGCCGGCAAAAGAGTGGTTAGGGATAGCAAAATCGCCCGACCTAATCCAAATTCGTTGGATTAAGTTGTCCGGGTAAGCTTGGCTTAAAAAGGGTCGGCTTGAATTAGTTTAAACAAAACTACGTTATTTTATTTAATAATTCAAAATTTAATTAATAAAAAGTACCTCGTTTTGTTAATTGCAACTAAAACAATGTTATTTTATGCTTGGATCAAAAAATTAACAAAGTGGATAGCTAAAAAAGGTTGCATTATCATGATGTTAACAATTAATTCTTTAAACTTGGGAGGTATAATTTCAGCATGTACATCAGGAAGGAAATCAATATGTTGATAGACTAATTTCTCTCGCAATTTTATCCAATTCAAACCTGTATATATTTCAGGAGCTTTTGACGATCATCATGAAGTTCATCCATCGAGATAAACAAAGAGTTTTGTATCGGATAATATTACGTTAGTAGGATGTTAGTTTTTTTTATTGGTTGTTTTTTTTCCTGTGTAGCAAAAAAATACTAATATTTCTCAACGGTGATAATACAATTCATAATTGTCATTTTTAAAAATATATTTCATCGGATTCTATGCTTAGCAATGATTCACAAATCAATGTGCACTAATTTAAAAGACTATTTCTTTGTTAACAGAATGTTTAAAAGCCACGAAAACGAAATAAATGGGAACCACCACTCAATGCCAAAAGACTTTGATTGAAGCTAAATCCATAATCTGTTAGGCGTGAAACTTGGAGCATACAACTTACTTTCTAGTTACAATCAACTACTACAATTCACACATTTAACTTTTGATTTGTGTTCCTTCTTTGAGTCAACCAGATTTGAAAACACCAGATTCCAATTGCCACAAACGTTAGTTACACTTCATGCTAGAAGATGGTTTTTAAAGCTTGGGATAATTAATGCAAAGCAAAGTTAAAAGAAGAGTGAAATGGTTTAGATTATTGCTTGGTGGGGTATTATCAATAAATGCTATGAATCCATACATGGCCTGGCCTGGGCCGGCGTGGGTGCGAGTTCACCAGCACTAACCCCTTTAGATTTTTAATTTGACAAAGGAGGGAAGGTAAGGTAAGCCCTGAATTGCCCTTTGTCTTCGAGTTGGGGTTTGTTTGGTAATTCACCCTTTTCCTCCATTGTCCCCTACCTTACCTTACCTTACCTTACCATACATAATCATAAATAAATAAATAATTAATATTTAGATTATATGCATAGTTTTGTTGTACCATTTCCCTTTTTTTGGATTTGATGATACCTAATAAAAAATTTCCCTAAATGTGAAGTTAAGAAAGGTTCAATATATATATCCTTATTCTTTTTTTTTTTGGTTGCCCACGAGTATTGTAGGAGGATCCCAATTATGGGAAGACATCTTTAAGCCATCCACTCTCAGACTAATCCCCGTTCGAGTTAGGTAGGTCTCTTGCAGAAGGTAAAGTCCTAATTTTTAAACAACTGCATACATGAGGACGATTCGAAACTGTGACCTCACTTAAATTAAGAGAGCCTTTTACCAACTCAAATGCGCCTTGAGGTTAACTATATTCTTAATTAACAAAATGAATGTTTAAAAAGGACCAAATAGATAATAAGATATCTTGCAATTTATAAAAATTATAATTTCTCCATTATCAAAAAGTTAAAAAGACATAGTTTTACAAAACATTTCCCATTATTATTTAATTGAAACCTGGTATTAATTTTGAAAATAATTGGTGAAGTGACAGCAAAACCAAAAGATTTATTATAGAAGAAGACTGGAGGAACGAACATTGTGAAAGCGCCTCCTCTCCTCTTCTTCTTTTCTTCTATTCTCTCTCACTCTCTCTGTTTTGTCTTGTCAAACTTTGTTTCTTCTTCTTCTTCTTCTTCTTCTTCTTCTGCTTCTGCTACTACTTGCCATTGTTACATTCTTGGATTATTTATAT
>JANTNU010000003.1:6851364-6884023 GCA_024752395.1 Erythroxylum havanense
ACATTGCCAGCAGTGTTACTATTGTTCGCTTAACTAGGAAATTTGTCAATCATACGTGGGAGATGCTAAATTCTAGTGGTAAATCATTGACAATTGTTCCGATAATAGTTCCTTAATTTTGCAAATCACCAAATAATGTTTGAACGGTAACAATTATTCTTTTTGGTCTAAGAATGTAGAATTGTTTTTTAAAGATAAGATTTTTTTTTATTCGAAGAAGCATTCTAGGAGGGCCAAGCGGGCACATTTCTCTGAAGACTCAATTTATGTACCACTTCACAAGCAGATCAAGCGGACACATCTCATCATCGAAAGTCCAATTGATGCTTCACCTACGATTAAAACCCCAATTTTCCTAGGCTCGTGCAAGAGGATTTAGCATAGAATTGAACCTGAGATCTGATCGAAGCCAAACCTCGCTCTTAACCATCTAGCCACGCCCCTTGAAGATTCAGAGAAAGCTATCCCATCTTACATCTGATCTCTCAATTGATAAGAAAATATTGAAAAATTAGCAAGCTAATAATGTATATTTAACCAGAAATTTTAGTCCTATTATCTCATGTTAGCACTTGTAAGCAAGTTTGGGACTATATTAAGCTTTTATACTCCAGTAATATAATTCGTATGTATGATATTTTTGTAGAGTTATTTCAGTTCAAACAGGAGGGAAGTTTGATTGAATACTTTGAGAAAGTAAAATGTGCATTTGAGGAGTTGAATTTTCTACTACTGATCACATCTAATATTAAGGAGATAGAGATTAAAAGAGCACTTGGTGACTATGGCATTTTTGGTTGCATTGAAAATCGAGTTTGAGCCTATGCAAGCCCAAATCTTGGGAGGAGTAGACTTTCCATCCCCAGTTGAAGTATATTCAGATTCTCTCGCTCTATAATTAAGGAAAATTCACCAAACTCCATTGCACACATTGTGATAAAGGCAAACATGTTGAATGTTCTTGCTGGGATAAATATCCCCATTTGCGAGTTGTTTAAATTGCATATCTTAAAGAACACTTTTCGACTACAGCTTCACAATCTTCTGTTACTTTATCTTATGATGAGTATACTAAGTATTTGCAGTATTAGTTATCTCAGCAAACATCATGTAACACCCCACTCTCGCATCACCCGAACTTGACATCGATGGTGATATCTGAGTCCGTGCCTTATGAGGGTGGCTTGCTACATCACTCAATCTAAACTCAGCATAAACTCTTTTTTTTGAAACATACACATACAATATATATTATGCGGAAAACAATTACATAAACATGACCGGTAAGTACAATGGCTACGGGCCCTTTTTATAAATAAAATTTATTTTAGTCTATTGACTTTACCAATTGATCAAATCATAATATAAAAATTTAGAAAAAATACAATTCTATCAAACACTAATGCAGACGCGAACTGATCCTAACTTCTTCTCGCATCATACGCCCGTTGTCTAACGGAGTATTCTTCTGAGTCCTGAAAAATAATTGTAAATTTTGGGTGAGTTTTTGCGAACTCAGTGAGTTAACCATCATCGATGGTCCACTCAGTTACATAACACAATTTATATACATCTAACATTATCTCATAACCATCATCGATGGTCCACTCAGTCACATAATACAATTTATATATATCAAACATTATCTCATAAAACACATTCACCAAAGTTTCACATTCACACATTTACAGAAGTCCACACATTCATATTTTCCTATTTGGTACATGCATATGAAACTCACTTTTCATTTATTACTTTGTTGTGACTGAGTGCCTAAACTGTCCCTTGTAGGGCTCATTAATAACTGTCCCTTATCCATTGGTAGATACAGGGCTCGTTAAACGTTGAACCTGAGGCTCTGAATCACTTATGAGCTCGAAGCTCATTTTCACTGGTTGAGCTTAAAGCTCTGGTCGGTGGCTACTCTAGTCACAACTCCTGTTATGTTTCAAGAAATGGAATGCATCATCTTATTTGCATATCCCCACTCAATCTCATTCCTATATCATCGGATCTTAGTCCAGCATTGAACAACAAATTGAGAAACATAGTTTCACTTACATGCAATTGCACATTCAGAACATATTTAACAGTCCCATATCAAACACATCACAGTTATATCGTAATTCCCCTTTCAGAAGTACCACACAAATATAAGGCATTTTGCCTTTCACTCAATCAATAAGATTCAATCAGATGCATATGGAATGCATATGTGACACTTTTCCAATTATTACGTTGTTGTGACCAAGCGCCTAAAACTGTCCCAATCCGGGCGCATTAATTGTTGAGCCGGAGGCTCTAAATCACTGTAGGCTTGAGGCCCAATTTTGTTGAGCTTTAAGCTCTTGATGGCTGCTCCGGTCATAACTGTCATTAACTGATCATGCATTCATGCATGGAATGCATATGTCGCAATGAAGCAATATCATCATTATACTCATTTCCAAATTATCACATTTAACCAAATAGTTCACAATTAATCATATTAAAATCACATGAAGCAATATCATCATTACACTCATTCCCAAATTATCACATTTAACCAAATAATTCACAATTAATCACATTAAAATCACGATCACAATTTATCACATTTAAACACGGTGGTCCCAACTTCTCAGACAAATAGCACTTTTATGTCAGAATCTCCCAATACACCGGACCTTCTGTCCGGAATCCATAATCAAGACACAATTCCCTCCATTATTCGCCACAGAACTATAAACAAAACAAATAATAATTGAGGAACCGTCTAGGTCACTCACCCTTGCTTCCGAAACTAATGCCTGGAAGTCTCGGCAATGTCTGTGGGTTGACGTTCCAAATGCGCCACTAAAACAATCAAAATATTCACATATTACCCCTTGTCCAATCAGAAACATTTCATAATGTACATGTAGCAAATTTAAAATGTCTACAATGCATGTTCGTGACATTCCCGACACTATTCCCAAAAATTCCTGTCACAATAATTTCCTCTAAAATTTTGAAACTCATTGATACCACAATCACTCAATTCGGACCTCTAAAGGTCCAATTATTGCTAAAACCGAGATTGAACACGATACCCAATTTTACTCCAGAAATTGAACATCTTAGGGACTGAATAGAAATTTGATTCCTTCATATAACTTATAGCCCCATTTCTCTAGTTTACAACAAATCACAAATCACCTCATTTGGACATCTACGTCACAATTTATGGTTAAAAAAACCAAAACCTGTCTATACAGGAAATGGATCCTCGCTACGACGAGAGCACTTGCATGCGCCGCGACGTGCACGCTTGCTCGCGTCGCGGCATGCATCATCGCACGCACCGCGACGTACACGCTCGCGCTCGCCGTGACGTGCGCATGAGCACGTCGCGACGTGCGAACCCAAGAAACCTCCCGAAACTTGATTTTTAACAATCTTCAGCTATATTCTTCCCATCCTTCAAATTATAACTCATCTAACATCATTTAAAACACTTCCAAAACAACTTAATACAACAAAACATCTCATCCATCAACTTCAAATTACCAAAATAAGAACATACCTAAACAAGCCTTTACTTCTTCATTTCCTCACTTTTCACTAAGTCTCTACCTTCCTCCCAACACCATACGACTATCACTATGGCAAGGCTTAGGTTAGAATTTATGTGAGAACAAAGGAAAGCTTAAACCAACAAAGGAGGAAAGAAGAAGAAGCTACGGGTGAGAGGAGAACTTACCATTTGAATCACCTTTAACCCTTTTCTATCTAAAACACTTTTAATTCCTTTAAAAGAGAAGTATCGGATGGCTAAATGAAAGACCCAATTGTGGTCTTTCATGTAACAAATTTCGTGGCCTAATTTGTAGTGGGGCAAGTGACATATCGCTTCCTTATAATTCCAATTGGTCCACTTTCATAACTAGTCCATTTGGTCTCCAATTTTTACTCCAAATTCTCCCAAAATTCCAATGGCTCAAAGCAATAAATCCTAAAATTATGTATCTACATTTCCAGTGCCATTGGGTAGTCATTTTTGGTATCGGGAACCAAATCAGTCTGTCACTTATCAATTTTTTCGGTCCAGAAAGGTATTCTGAAAATTTTCCAGAGAAAATTTCTAAAATGCCCTAAAAATATAAGCACATGAAACTCCACTCCAATTCAATTTTTCAGATACAAATCTCACATATTTCACAAAACAAAAATGCATTTTGACACATATGCCGGAAAATGTCATGAATGCATGTACAATCATGTGCATGTGCAAAAATTATCATTCATATATATATAGAAGCCAAAATGTATGATTATATCGAGATAAGTTTAAACACTTCTAATCCGTTCCAAAATACCATTTTACCCTTCCCATCGGTAATGGAATGTTACACAAGGAATTTACGATGAAGGCTAAAATCTCACAACTTGGAAACCAATCTTGATTGTGCCTTCAATCGAAGAAGACTAAGCTATCATGGTTGTAGAAAGAACAAAATTGAAGTTCTTACACATAGTTATCCGAGAAATCTAGAATACAATAATGAATTAAAAGAAACAAGAACAATCTCTGTGTCTCCTCGCATGCAGCTCCCTCCTCCTTTAATAGCTTCAGGTGCAAGATCCTCCTCCTTGATTTTCAGTTGATTTCCTCTATCTTTTTTTTAATATCTCCCTTTTATTTCCTTCACAGAATATTTCCTGCCAATTCAATCAAAACAATAAAATTTGCTCGATCTTATCCTGATCGGCACAAGATAAGTTTCAAAATCAAGCAAATATTCAGCAAATATTCTTGTCAACAAGATACATGGGGTGCCCGACTGGTATAAGGAACTAATGGGGCTGAAAATTAAAGTTAACCTAGCCATGAGCAGTGACACACCTGCAGACATACAACAGGAAACTAGTGAGTGCACTGAGAAGGCTAGACAGATCCCACAAGACCTAGCCATCTTCATACAACAGGAAATATCTAAAGCCATCAAAGGAAAGGCTACTGGAGAGGTAAAGTTAGGCGGACTGACAAACTTTGTAGATAACAACACAAAACACACTCATATTCATAATTCAGATAATGATTGCATATGGTTGGTTGATTCGGGAGCATCATCACACATGGTCACAAACCTAGACTATTGTAATAAACATGAGATAAACAACATAGACGAACCAGTCACACTTCCAGATGGCACCAAGCAGCAAGTAAAGCACATATGTCAGACTAGCATTGGTGACAAGATCACTCTTGATGAGATTCTGCATATTTCCAATTTTTTCAAGAACCTATTATCTGTAAATAAACTCACTATACAAAATGACATTGCTGCAATTTTGTATCTAACAAGCTATTTTTGAGGACCTATGGACTAATGGTGTTATGGTAGCTATCGAGGCTAGAAGTGGATTGTATGAGCTGACTACCAAAAACCTATTACCCTCAGGGACCTTGGAAGGTCCTTCTCTAGATTTTTACAGAACTAGGAATGTTGCTCTTAATGTTTCCGTTTCTTTTGATGTTTGGCATAGTAGGTTGGGCCATGTTTCTAAAGAAAAATTGAAATATATCAATGAGATCAAGTTTTCAAAGAACAAGTTTTCAAATTATCTCTCTTTTGAATGTCAAATTTGTCCTATGGCCAAATAATACAGAAAACCCTTTCCAAAACATGAAATCCGAACCATCAAGCCCTTTGACCTCCTACATTTGGACCTATGGGGACCCTATAGGATACCCACTCTACACGAGCGTAATTTTTCCTAACCATCGTAGATGATTACTCAAGAGCCACCTTGACCTTCTTGCTTAAACACAAAGACAACACATATCCCACAATAGCCCAGTTTATGAAAACCATTGAAAAGCAATATGACATAAAAGTCTTGAAGATACAAACAGACAATGGGAGAGAGTTCATAAACAATGAATGCAGAAAGTTCTTTGCAGACATGGGCTTATTACATTAGAAAAGTTGTCCATATACCTAACAACAGAACAAGGTAGTAGAGATAAAACACAAATATCTATTGCAGATAACCAGAGCCCTATTGTTCACAGCAAGCCTACCTAAACAATATTGGGGCGAAGCTCTCCTCACTGCCACCTACCTCCTTAAGCAAATCCCTACAAAAGCTCTGCAGTGGACAACACCCTATGAGAAGTTACATAGATGAAAACCAACCTATGAACACTTAAAGGTTTTCGAGTGCTTGTGCTTTGCTCTTGATAAAACACCTAACAGAACCAAAATGGACCCTAAAGCCTTTAATTGCATTTTTCTAGGGTACATGCCAGACTTTAAAGCCTACAAAGTTATAGAAATTAGTACAAACACTATTTTCAGTTCAAGAGATGTAACTTTTCATGAAAATACCTTCCCAATTGTCAACCCACAGACCAACCCCGAACCAGACCCAGTACCACTTTTCCTTTACAACACCACAGATAATGGTTCAGACACATTCAGTGACATACCAAGCTCATTAAACACACCACACATAGAAACTTACTAAGAACCAAAGAAACACTACCTCAACCTAACCCTACCACCAATTCAGAAACTACCATCAACCCCAATATAAGAAGATGTTAGAGAACCCATACTACACCAAGATACCTTGATGACTATGTCACTGCTCTTCACTCCACTTCTGTCCCCGATTATGCTAATATAACATTACAAATTTGTGGTCCTACAGGGATAGAAGAAGAAAAGCAGTTAGACTTCCAAATCATGCATACACCAAGGTACAAGGAATTTATAGGTAATGTATGCACTGCTTTCGAACCTCTGTCTTATGAAATAGCAAGAAACTCACTAGGTTGGATAAATTCCATGAATGAACAACTAGCTGCATTAGAAGCAAACCAGACCTGGGTATTAACCAAATTACCTAAGGGGAAACGAGCTATAGCATCAAAGTGGGTGTACAAGGTGAAGCACAACTCAGATGGTACTACTGATAAACTAAAATCAAGGCTGGTAGCAAAAGGATTCAATCAAAGGGAAGGGGTAGACTACTCAAAGGTATTCTCCCCTGTAGCTAGGATTATGACAATTAGGACTTTCCTAGCTATAGCTACAATTAGAAAGTGGCCTATACTACAATGTGATATTAATGAGGCTTATCTCCACGGCCACTTGGAGGAAGAAATTTACATGCTACCACCACAAGGTTATGCAAAAACTAAGGCGGGGTAAGTTTGCAAACTAATAAAGTCCATCTATAGACTCAAACAAGCGGGAAGGCAATAGCATAAAGAATTGACCACAAAATTAAAGGGTTTGGGCTTCAACAATGCTGAGGTAGACCATTGCCTCTACATTAAGGGACAGGATGACAACTTTTCTACCATCCTCATCTATGTGGACGACATCTTTATTACTAGTGCAAACGAGGAACACTTAAACCACATCAAGGACGCACTGCACAGAGAATTCACAATCAAGGACCTAACGTATACAAAGTTTTTCCTAGGGGTAGAAATAGCCATATCTGAGAAAGGAATGCTACTCAGTTAGGGCAAATACATAAAGGACATATTACAAGAGACAAATCTACTAGATTGTAAGCCAAGCATAACACCCATAGTTCTGGGAAGGAAACTTACCACTGATAAGGGCGAGCTTCTCAGTGATCCCAAACTCTACAGAAGAATTGTGGGTCGCCTCCAATACTTGAGTTTCACTAGACCCGACCTTACCTACATCACGCAACAGTTAAGTCAATTCATGCAGTCACCACGAGAGCCACACTGGAGGGCCGTAAAAAACTTCCTCAGGTACCTCAAAGGAACACAACATCAAAGTTTATTTTACCCCTCAAAATCAAGCCTACAACTTACCGGTTACTCCGACGTAGACTGGGTGAGCTTCAGTCGACGGTCCTTGACTGGGTTTTGCATATTTCTCAAAAAATCCCCCATATCGTGGAAAACAAAAAAAACCACTATCAGCAGATCCGCAGCAGAGGCAGAGTATAGAAGCTTAGCCTCAACTACGTGTGAGTTAAAGTGGATTATTTAACTATTACAGTGTTTTCAAGTGAAGCGAGAAGGAGCCATACCTTTATATTGCGATAATCAGGCGCCGATCTACATCTCGAAAAACCCAATTTTCCATGAAAGAACCAAACACTTGAGATCGATCTTCATCTTGCACGCGATGTGATGAACTCAGGTCTTCTAGATCTCCAACATGTACGCAACCAACATCAACTTGCGGATCTATTCACGAATCCTCTCATCGCACACGTCTTCAAAGCCCTAGTTTTCAAGTGCAGATCCCTTTGCCTCTCCGGAACTCCGACTTGAGGGGGGCATGATAAGAGGGTTGGTATGACCCAAGGCCCACGGTGAAAAATGATGGACCCATGTTAATCAAATATGGAAGTGGACTGACCCAATAATGACTTCACACATGCACAGATCTTGGACCCAAAACTTTATTTCTTGTCTTCTTGTATATAGTCCTAGAATGTTCTACTCTAACAGAATTGTACCATCTGTCAATTCTGTTACAGATTCTCCAATGAAGTAGCAAATAGTTGTCCTTAGCATTAGTATAAATATCCCTTTCTTTACATATCAAAGGACATGACGAAATAAACATTTCTTCATCAGTATAAACCTTTTGTTTTCAATTTTTTAATAGATGAAAGTAATTAAACGCACATAGATTGTCGACTCACTAATCATCCACCTAAAAAGATTTAGAAAACTGACTCGGGAAGCTATCGATCAGAAGCCTGCATAAAACTAATACATCAGTCATTTTATGGGGCTGCTCCTTCCATTATAAAGCAATGTAACCAATAATATTATCTCTTTTGACAAACCAAAGTTGGGTCACTCGATTCATTTTACATGGATGAAGATGATACCTGAGAGTCCTCACTCCCACTTGCTACAAAGGATAGCTCAAATCCACCAAAACAGGACCTGATAATAAATTTGTTACGTGTATGGCCTTTATCCTTGCAAACAATCTTGGGATCACCTTCTATGCTCCATTGATGGATTTCTTGATTGATAAGATTGCTAACAGATTTCTACAAAGCCTAAGTTACTTTAGATTGGGACTTCTTACGTACTTGTCCAGAAGCTTTGGATAGAAATGTCAATTTTGGCCTGAATGGGCAACAAGTCAAGGTTTGGCCAAGCATGGGCCAGCCCGACCTATGGCCCAATTAGAACGACAAAAATGAAATTATTTTTTCATTTAAAAATATTAAGGAGGAGTTGGGCCGGCCTGCCCCACCCGTGCCCCATCTAGCCACGAGCCGACCAATTACTTTGATCCGTCGGCCCACCGGTTACCCAACCCTAGTCGGGCGGACCTTAGCCATAAACAGCCTAGGTCTAGCTCGACCCGTTGACATCTCTTCACCATTGCCATGGAAGGTTTGTCTAGACTTCTAAACTCTCTCACTGTTGCCGATGGAAATATTAATTATCATCATAAATGCTCTGCACTCAACTTATCCCACCTCGTATTTGTGGATGATCTCCTATATTGTTTGGTGCTGCCAATAAAGATTCAATTGATATCAAACATAGAGTGAATCGAGGAAGAAATACCTGTTTCTGGTTTGATAATTAGTTTGAAGACAGTCCCCTAATGAGCAATCTTGATTTTGCAGAGTTGAGGAACCGAATACCAATTTAGTCGAAAGTGTCTATCCTCATCCAAGACGGTGAATGGTATGGGAACTTTAGAGGTTTCAACATGCTTAGAGAATCTCTTCCACCACTGGGAGATACGGGTTTAGAAGATAACATCTATTGGAGCCTAAATCCTGAAGGCCTCTTCACGAATCACACTTGTCATAGGATTTTCAAGGCTGATAGAACGGAGGTACCATGGTATAAACTCATCTGGTCTAAATCTGTAAACCCTAAACCTACGTTTATTGCTTGGCTAGCTATCAAAACCGATTGAGGACTAAGTGCTATGTGTGTTTTATGCCATAATGCTATGAGGATCAGAATCACTTGTTTTTTTTATTGTGCTTATTCTAAAGCCATATGGAGCAGAATTCAACATATGCTGGAGATATCTAACCCAACTTACGAAGGGAGCGTACCTTAAGCCGGATCATTAACTATTCCTCTCTGGGTAAAGCGCATGCTTGGTTACATAAAGTGGTATTCGTTACTGCTATTTACATTATACGGAAGGGGAGAAATAGTCAAATTTATAAGCACATGGAGGTAACAAAATATTAGCTAGCTGATATTATCACGAATTGGATCAGAGCTGCGATCCTAGCTAACAATGATGGCCATGTTCTCACTAATAATATGAAGACGCAGTGCTATATATGAAGGCTAGTGATAGTGTTGTCGCGACCTTTGATGTGTTGTCTTTTAAAATCTTTGTAATAGAATTGTAAATCCTGTCCGTAAGCTACTGGACACAGGGATGGATTCAAGGGGAGCTAGCAAGGGCTATAACCCCTACAAAATTAAAATATTTTTTAATATATATATATATATATATTGTAAATTAAGTAGGACTATAGCCCCTACAAAACTAAATTCCTTGCCCCCCAAGACTAAAATCCTGGATTCGTCACTGACTGGACAGTAGATTTTCTTTCTATTTTCCAAACTTTGTAATAGCTTTCCTATAGACATAATATTATTTATTCATTTCCAAAAAAAAAAAAAAGAAGATTGACAATAAAAACTTATTGTCCTGAGAAAGTGCGAGTGATGTTATCATTTCCTCCTCTTAAATCAGTCTTTCAAACTTCAGTTCCCTGTCGTGAATCAATATTGTAGAATATCTGCATACGCTTATAATCCTCTTTCGTCATCAGTAATGGCTATGGCAAAAATCTTCTGTGTCCTGTGTCCTTCTCAACATTCTAATTCCCTTCCATCCAAATCCCAAAGAGAGATGCTTTTGTCCAGTGACACCAACAAATATTCCTTTACTGTAGTGTCAGGGAACCATTCGCAGGAAATCAAGCTAACGCCAACTTTTTCATAAACATGGAGGCATTGTCCAGAACTCACAACCCAACGTCTGATCACCTCCTCTTGTCCGCAAGTAAGAAGTTGGTAGTCATCAGGGGCTCCATGAAACAGTCAACACTGGTGTCTGGTGACCATCTAGTTTGTGCTTAAATGAAACTTGACCGTCCTCCTTAACCTGAAATGGTTAAATCGAAAAAACAGTCATAGAAGGCTAAAACAAAATAAAAAAAATTAACATATAAGCATCAAGATATCAAGATTTTTGCTCTACATCAGTTTACGTTCTGATTTGCCATGCTGCCATTAGCATCCTTAAGAGAGCAAGAAAGAGAGGATGGGAAAATGGAGACACTACAAGAAAACAGGACAATCTGCGACATTTAAAAAACGTCGTGGAATATCCAAAAACGTCGCATAATATAATTTGTGACATTTTAAAAAACGTCACGGAGTGTGTTGTAGCCAAAAGGTTTCTACGACGATTTTCATAAAACGTCATGAAAACCACCGACATTTCACAATGTTTTAAAAAATGTCACGAAAAGATTAGACATTTCACGGCGTCTCAAACGTTTCACGAAAAATCACATTCTGCGACATTTCAAAAAAAAGTCGCAGAAACTAACATTCTGCATCGTGACTTTCCACGACATTTTTAAGACGTCGCGGAATGTCTTCCGCGATGTTTTTATAATTATATTATTTTTAATTATTATTTTTTCAAAAATCATTTTAATTTAATAATTTTTAATTTTAATAATTATTTTTAAAATGCAATTTTTTAAAATCTTATTTGTTTAATAAATATTCAATATTTATTTATGAATTTTATTTATTTAATAATTCTTCAATTTTTTAGCATATCATTAATTTTAATAATGATTTATGTATCATAAGAACATGACGAAATGACTTGAATGTATTAAATGCACCATTTAATTGAACAAATCCCATCGATAAATATAAGTATTCTAACCAAAAGTTTAACCACAGCACTATTTGGACCTACGTGTCTTGATTGCTCAAAATGTTCCAAAAGTAAGGAATGTAAGGTGAAAACAAAAGTCTGATATATAAAACTTAGACGGCACCAGCTCCCTTGCCCTTCTTCCTCTAGATCTTCTTCATGTAAGCTAACAAATGTCTAATGCCAAATTGTTCTTCAATATGTGAGTCAAGTTTGCGAGTTTGTTGTCTCTTCTCCAATTTCATCATAACATGATTACTTTTCTTCGCTTCCTTAGTTGTAGCTTCTCCTTCCGACCAGCCAAAACATGGAGACAACATAACAAACAGAAAGAAGAGATTCCATATTAGGGAATTAATCAATAATTGTAAAGCGAATTAAGTTGAACAAACAATAAAACATTAATATGCAAAGTATACTTGAAATAAATTGATGCCCTGTTCTAAAATAACAAAACAAACAAAAAGAAGAGACTGCATGTTAGGGAATTAGACTACCAACAGAAAGGATGAGGAAATGTTTGAGTAATACCTCTCCTTCCTTCTTGGTAGGTGCTGTAGTTTTCTTCTTGCAACCAATGTCAACCCCACAGTGCCGGAGATACCACTGCTTGAAAGGTGTTGCATTAACTTGAACAATGGCACTCTTCACCAAAGTTTGAGTTCGTACCAGTTCATTATTAGATGCATTGTGGAGGCACTAGTGATTAAAAAAAAAAAAGAATCAAGTAATAAACCTTCGAAAAGAACTTTTGAGCATGGTTTCTAATTTGGACAGTAGTTTTGGTGCTTAAATGTTCTGCACGAAGAGAATAGCAATTTCAACAAACCATAGTATCATCTGAAAAGCACTCTGGTAGCAATGATATGAAATTAAACCTACCTTGTATTTTACGCCAGCCACGACCATAGAGCTTTAGAGCTTCAAGGAATTTCTGATCGATGCTCTTCTTCTGTCCATTTTTCCCTTTGCTTTGTCATGGTATAAGGTTTTCTTACCTTTCAAAATAGAGAAAAGAGGTAAGACTCAGAGCAGATCAATAATGGCAAAGTGAAAGTTGTCAAGATTTTCATGAATGCAGGCTCACAAGCCTATATTCACACTACCACTGGAGAATTGTCTACAAATTAAAACTTAACTCTTAACCAAACAACATTAATTCATGAAAAGTAAAAGACTTCCTAGCTATTCTTTTCAAAAACATAAATTGTGTTAACACAAAGATTCAATTTCTAATTTAATAACATACAAGCATATGCATAATAACAAATCAACACCAAGCTCTACTAAATGGAGTCTATAATAAGCACCCGCAAAGAGAAATTCATCAGCTACATGAATTAATCTTACAAAGAAAAATTTCTCTTGACATTGGTTTGTACCCTATGCATAATGGTTTTCACTTCCTAATCCTTAAATTTCTTAAAAGTTCCTTGAGTATCAATCTTTATTAAAACAATACCATAATCTTTAATTCCAATATTTCCTAATGATAAATTACTAGACGAGTAGCTTCTAAAGTGTACCTTTCTCCTATCTTGAGCCGAGACTTCCTAGGCGTATTGACAGTGAACTTTGTCTTAAGAGCATCACCTAATTTTTAGTGACAACCCACTCATTCACTCTCCCTGGCTCCAGCAGTCCTATAAATGTTGCTTTAGTTCGATGGAGAGACATAACGTCCTCAAACAGCACCCAGAAAATCAGCAAGTGGAAAGATCTACAGAATGTGACATGTTTATATCAGAAACTATACCTTTTGGACCTGTTCGATGGTGATGTTGGTAGGGGGAAGAGAAGGCATCATGGGAATCATCAACTGTGGCTGTGGTTGTGGTTGTTGCATCTTGTTTGTCCTTAAAAAACTTAGCCCTAAATGCCTGAAATAATCTCCAAATTGATAAACCCCAAAACCCAAAACCCAAAACGAAGGTTTTGATTGGCAGTAAGTAAGTAAGTGGGTTAAAGGGAATATAATTTCCTGCCGATGAGGTTTCTAGAATTTAAAACAAAAAGGTAAAGTGTTGTGTTTTACACATTAGAATGACAAAAATAACAAACCGAAGAATGTGAAGGTGAAAATTCATTCTGATTTCATCTTCACTTCTCTTCCATTTCATATGAAATGATGAACAAAAGAGATACTTGACGTTGTATCAATAAAAACAAGCAACAATAGACGATACTACCATAATCAACAGGTCAAAAGAGGATGGCACATGGCAGGTAGTTATCTAGAGATAAATATCCTATCAAGAAAAGAACCTAGAAATCCAATCTTTTAAAAGACTATAGCTTGAACTCAGGTTAGATTATTGACACAATAACATGAAATAAACAGAGTATCAAAATAAGCGATTTAACATGCTATAATAAATCTCAAAGCCAATCCTTAAAAATGAACAACCCATTACGCTGGTGCCAAAAGGACCTTTAGGATGGTCAATATTAATTAGTTTCCTCCCCTAAATCATAATAAAACAAATCAGTCAAAATCCTAGTGAAAAATTTTCAAATCATCAAGACGAAAAGAAAGAAAAGGCATAATAATTTAGTAGTAGATAAAATGCAATAAGTTACATTATTCAAGTTCATGCCTTGACCAACATCCAAACAACAACCGAAAATATGGAAATGTAACTCAAAAGAACTCATGACTTTGTCTCTCAAAATCCAATTAAATCAACCTCAAGCTCAGCTTCAAGCTCCTCCTACTTATGCCCAGTAGCGATAAGCATCACATCCTCAAGTCTCCTCTTCACTACAAAACAAACATTTCTTTTTCCACGTCATCAACAACACAGACAACACGCACACATTCACAAGAATCCAATTACCCTAAAGAAACAACACGAAAATCAAATCTATTAGAAAGGAGAAGATCTGGAAGAGGATATAGGCAGCGCTGAAGTATCGAGTGAAGAGAGAAATAGATGAAGACTGCAAAATGAAGGGTTGAGTGGTTGAGGGTGTAGATCATGATGAGGTGATTGCAGCAGCGGCAACGAGGGTTTTCAGGTGCGAAGTGGTCAATGTCCTCCACATCGTAACCGTTAGTTTTTGAGTATGTGCGTTCTTTCAGGTCACACCCTATTTCGTCCCTTAGTTTTTGCGGTTCTGTCAGACTCGAGGCTTTTGTTCTCTTCGGTGCTTTTCTGTTGATAATGAGAGAAATGAAGAAATGGCAGTGAAGAAGAAGAAGAAACTTCAAAGAAGAAAATGGGAAATGAACGCGTGAGATGAACTTTTAAATATTAAGTAAACAAAACGCAAAAGTCAACCGCGATGTTTTATTCAACAAAACGTTGTGGTTTCTATTTCATGATATTTTAATAAAAAATATCGTAAAAAGTGTTACAAATCTATGACATTTTTATAAAACGTTGTAAAAATTTTGAACTTTTTTTGATATTTTTTAAACATTATAAAAAGTCTTTACAATTTGCAACGTTTTATCAATAAAATGTTGCGAATTATATTAATTTCTTGTAGTGAGAGCTGACAATTTAATCCCTTACCACCAATCCAAAATTATCATGAGAGGAAATAGCATCTACAATTCATCCTCACACCTTGTTCTTCTAAAAAATAAAATCATAAGAACAACCTTTTTGCTCAAAGGGTAGTGATTGAATTTGCTCCATCATAGCATAGGCAAACAATTTGATTCAATCGTTGATGTCATAATTACGTTCTTCACATAGTATTGAACAAAGATTTAAAATAGGAAGATTCAAATTCCACCCTGGTCAAGAATTTTGGGCACCTTCTTATGCCCAACCAATCACAATAATTGAAGCTTGAAAGTCCTTAAAAATACTAATAAAGCTAAGCCAAATCATATTTCTTTAACAATTTGGAAAATGAAAATTACAGTATTTTAGAAAAATCATCTGCATAAAAAAAATAAAAACTACATATCAAGAAAGTTTTTCTCCAATTCCTAAATAGTTTGTTAGACCCCTAAGTTTTAAATACTGGAACTGTGCAAGTATTGACGAGCCTTGGCCAATGTTTGACACTTAGGATGATGAAACAAGGTAAAGATTTGCTAGTAGGCAAGGAAAATGAGTGTTGTCAAATGATGACATGCTTTGGTACACATTGGTAGAAATCTTCGACAAGATATAAGATTCAGATGTAAGCCTAAAAGATAGCTTGAGATGGATCTTAGGTTGAAGATTAATTGGATTACATGTATGCGAGAGACATGTGAGAGCTCTAAGGACTTAATGTATGCTCCGATAGATGGACTATGACTAATATACTTAACATGGGTAAACATCCGAACTAATGTGCTATAAAAGGCTTCAGGCTTGGATGACTCATCATCAATGGATAGAGATTAAGGTGAGATCTTGGATGATGTGGCGGATAAGATCACAATAGATATACATCAACTCTAAAAGATAAAGACCATGTGGGAGAATCATTTGAAGATAGTAAAGTTCTTTATGGATATGGATTTATCATTCCTAGTTAAATGTAATCTCTTATCTTGTTAGTTGTGAAGTAGTTAAATCCTATTAGATAGAGTCCTATCTAGATAGGATGTTATCCAATAAGTTAGTGTGATGTAATTTGATAAGGATAGAGGTATTTACTTCGTTCATTTCAATTAAGACTCTGAATTATAAAGCCAGAGGTGCTTTTCAATTAGGACTCTGAATTGTAAAGCCAGAGGTGCTTATTAATGGCTTATTTGAGTCTTATTCCTGAGGAGAGCAGAGATAGCGAGGAAGGTAAGACATTGAGAGAGAGCATTCCTTTGTATACTTTTAGGGAAGTAAAAAAGGTTAACTTTTATCATAGCTCTCATGTGTTTATCGTTATCTATGATTATTTAATTTTTTTGGAATTCTTACTTAAGTGTGAGACTTAAACATTTCAAAGGTTGTGAGGCATTCGAGAATAAGATTTTGTTGGTCAACATTCATGTGAGAAGATTGTGTCTTGTTTAAATGGACCTAAGTGAGATTGTTGTGAAAAGGAGTAGACGCAACATTGGTATAAGTTTGAAGTCTAAGAATGCCTTTGTAATAATTGGTATCAGAGTTAAAATATTGATATAGTGGGAGGCAATAACTTGACAAAGCATGTCAATATAGTGGAGGCACTCATAGGGTCAATTCTTCAAGAGAAGGAATAGATCACTTCCTACTCATCTCAGTTTGAGATTATGGAGGCACAAATCCAACATTTGCAACATCAAATAACAGACTTGATGAAAGCATAAGAGGATTTAAGATTGGAGATCACGATCTTAAGGCATGTCATTGTAACACAAGATATTGGGCATGCTAAAAGCATTTTGGTGAAGGTGCGAAAGCCCCAAGTTTTCAATGGCAAGCGGAGTGCTAAGAAGATTGAAAATTTCTTATAGGATATGAAGCAATACTTTCCAATGACAAAGGTTTTTTATTTAGAGAAGGTTTCAATCATGGCTATGTATATGGTGGAGGATGCAAAGCTAGAGTGGAGAACGAGAACCTCCAACTACACTAGCATGTGTAGACCTCCTATTGACACTTGAGATAAAATGAAGAAGTTAATAGACTAGTTCCTACAACACTTCACGACTCGTCAGGGAAGCTTTGAATAGGTTAAAGCAAGACGACTCAGTATAGGAGTGTGTGAGGAAATTCATATACTTGATGTTGGATGTACAAAACATGTATGAAGAAGGCAAGTTGTTCAACTTCATAAGCGGTTTGCAAGGTTGGACACAAATGGAGCTTTGGGGGTAGAATGTGAAAGACTTCCTAAACGTGGTAGTGGTTGCGGATGCCTTAGTGGATTTTCAAATTCCATAACCAATTCGAACTAACAATGATGGCAAGAAGAATGATGTGACACGGAATAGCTCGAAGAAAGACAATGACAAGGTATTTGAATCTTCTTAATGCAAGTTCAAGAAACAAATGAAATGGGATATTAGTTGTTTCATTTGTGAAGGGATGCACTTTGCTCATAAATGCCCAAAATGGAATATGGGTAAGGAGCAAATGAATTCCATGGTTGCTAGGGATCAAAGAGAAGGAGAGGATGACTCAACAGAAGAATTCTACCTCAATAATTATACTTTATTGGGTGCAATAAGCCTTGTGAAGTAGTGTTCGAACAAAAGTAAGGATAAACCTAATAGAGATGGGAATATTATACGTTGGAGGCATGCCAATGATTAAGGAGTCTTTGAGGGAATCAAATTAAGAGGAGTGCCCACGAGTTATTTCAACGAAAGCATCAAAGTAGGCAAGGAAAACGGGCATGGGCAAACGTTGGCATGCGTTGGTACACATCGGTAGAAATATTTGATGAAATGTAAGATTCAGATGTAAGCCCAAAAAGATATCTTACGATGGACCTTGGGTTGAAGGTTTACTGGATCACATGCACGAGTGAGATATATGAGAGCTTTAAAGACATAATATGTGCTCAAATAGAAGGACTATGACTAATGGACTTTACATAGGCAAGCATTAGAGAAAATTAGTGTATTACGAGGGGCTTTAGTCTTAGATGATTCATCTTCAATGGATAGAGATCAAAGGGAGATCTTAGATGATGTGGCAGATAAGATCACAATATATATAGATCACCTTTAAAAGGTAAAGACTATATGGGAGGATCATCTGAAAATAATAGAGTTCTTCTTGGATATAGATGTATCATTCCTAGTTAAATGTAATCTCTTATCTTGTTAGTTGTGATGTAGTTAAGCCCTATTAGACAGAGTCCTATTTGAATAAGGTGTCATCTAATTGGTTAGTGTGATGTAATCTAATAAGGATATAGGTGATCTATTTAGTTCAGTTCAATTAGGATTATGAATTATAAAGCCAGAGGTGCCCATAAAAAGATTATTTTAGTTTTGTTCATGAGGAGAATAAAGATAGAGCAAAAGGGAATATATTGAGAGAAAGTATTCCTTTTTATACTTTTGGAGAAGTAATAAATGTTGGTTTTTATTATAGCTCTTATGTTTTTATTATTACTTATAATTATTTAATACTTTTATTGTATTCAGACTTGAGTGTGAGAGTTAAAACACTTTAAGGGTGGTGAGCCATTCGAGAACAAGATTTTGTTGGTTCATGATCACATGGGAAGACTGAGTCTTGCTTAAATAGACCTAAGTGAGATTGTCGTACAAAGGAATAGACGTGACTTTGATAGTTTTCTCGAAAACCTTTGTAACACCCATCCAACCATAATAATAGAAGCTTAAAAGTCTTTAGAAATACAAATAAAGCTAAGCCAAATCATATTTCTTTAACAATTTGGAAAATGAAAACCGTAACACTTTAGAAAAATCATATGCATAAAAATATGAAAACTACAAATCAAGAAAGCTTTTCTCCAAGCTTTATAATTTGGATGTGGCTTCGACATGACCATCCATTTCAAGCATTCAAGACAATCACGATTTTTGGTTTTCAGATATATCTGAAAATGTAAATTTTTTGGACGAGGTTTTATACTAAAATTAAAATATAGAATTCATGATTGACTCATCATAAACACAAAGAGTCAATACTCAATAATTGAGGACTAAATTGTGTGAACCTACTTATACTTTGTAAAATGATAAAATAGCCACATTGACATATGTAAATGTATAATAGTTACAAACATACCACGTATTGTAAACTTTAATATTGATTGACTAAAAAATTCTTGCCTTTTGTTGATTTAATGCATTAATTTATATTTATCACAGTTTTTTCGAATCATTTCATTACAGTAAGATACAAAATATTTGTTATGATATCCTATTATTTAATTTTGGACATTATTTGACAATTGAACTTAGTTGGATTTATGTGGAACTCTTTCAAGATAAGTTTGATAAGGATTTAAATCCTAATCAAGAAGGGATTTAATGGATAATCTATTTTGGGTATAATGGTAATCTAAGGTGGCATATTCTTTGAAGATTTGGTTGGTCTATTGCAGTTGGACTATGGCTGTAATTTACGTGAGATAAGGCCTGAAGTATCGTTGTTTTTGGTATGAATCAATGATAGTTTGTATGCCCTCGAGGCTAGAATTTAGGGAAATTTTGGATAATATTTTGCAGCTGATTTTATGGGATATGATTATGATGTGGTGCTGAATTTTTAGTCAAGAGTTAAGTCACATTTATGGGTTGTGTAATTGTCAATTTTGTGTGATTTTGGCAGTTATGTTTTCTTTTGTTTTGAACGACTATAAGGGCAACTTGGCAACTGGTTTTATCTTATGTTTGCATGAATCTTTGGTGGCTGTTAATCATTTTATGGTATGCTAATTTATGGCTGTTGATTGTGATTTATCGGGTGTGAAAACTTCACAATTTTTTGTGATTGTTAAAATTGTCACTTATGGTCGATGGTGTGTTTATTGTTTGGCTGATTGGGTGTTAACCAGGTGTGCTTTTAGTGGTTGCTGATAGTGGTGCTGGTATGTGTAAAATTCTAATAGGCGTCGTGGATTTTGTAGCTCTGTTGTTTGCAACATTTCGGTGAAGAAATATTTATGTTTATTGGTAATTTGTTCGCTATTGTGTATGTGATGGTTCGGTGACAATATCGAAAGACTCCAACATCATTCTTGATGAGCAACTTTCCAATCTTTCATTAAAGAAGCTGGAATTATTAGGGAAGTTGTTTTTCTTATCTCAAGTATCTTTGTTTATGTTGGTTATTGTTTAATCACTCAAGTTCTTTATTTCATATCGTTATCATAAAACATTGTTGAAAAAATCTTTTATTGAGGTTAACACGAGTCTACCGTGTTATTAAGTGTGATTTACTTTCATGAGTTGTGAGGGCAATGGATAGTATCAAGGGTGGGTATGTCAGCTCTGTAATGCCTTGAGTAAAACTATTATTGCTCTTTGGTGAAAGTGATTAAGCTGGGTGACAACCTCATAGACGTAAGCAAGGTGTGTCGAACTGCATTACTAAATATTGAGTGTTGATCTATTTAGTTTCTTTGTTTGTGCTGAAAAATTAATAGTTGTCGGTATAATTATTTATATCAAATAACTGACAGATACAGTTACAAACAACTATGACAGAACCAAGTTTTTGTGAAACTACATCCTTCAGGATTTTCAATATTATTACTTAAGAACTTAACATTGTGTCTAATATTTACATATTTCATTTCTCCAATTTCAACATCTTAAATTACGCAAAAACTATTTCCACAAATAGAATTAAAATGATACCTAGTTGAATAATTAGTATATTCATATTTATATTGACCCACAACTAAGAACTCGCATAATATTTACCCTTAAAATACTTTTACAGATATATACATGCAAATTAAGACTAAGAATCATGAGCAGAGCACCTGATGCTAAATGTTAGTATGATGCAGAACATTTGAACAATCTCCTTGAAGGCTCTTATTTAACTCTATACAGTACATACAATAAGTTGCTCAGAACTTGGTGCATAGAAATTGTTGTGATTATGTTTTCATGAGAGAAATATCTTACAAAACAAAATTGAATGGAAGGTCTTTTGTATACAACATATAAAATTAGACCACAGTATATGAAAAAAAATGTGAAATTTTGTATCCAATTTCAGAAGCCAAAAGTTCCTATAGTACAACTATCTGATCTTTGGATGATGAGGCTAAATATCATCCACTATGAGAAAATTGCAAAAATTAAACTTCATCACTGTGAGCTTCCAGAATCTGTTCAAGCAACCATAAAGTAGTCATACTCTTTATGCTTTAAACATATGAAATTTGTATAGCATACTCGAATTACTACTATATTACAGATATCACTACTAACAAATGAACAATTCAATACTGCATTGAAAAGGTTAGCAGAGGCAATGTAAAAAGTGCAATGAGATAGAGGAAGAAAAATAATATACAAAAATATAATGCAAAATTCAATCGTATAAAACCACAATAAGAATTGTCAAGCTATAATTATGTCAACAAAATTAAAGACTATCTTCATCACATCATCATTTCATTACACAATTATACTGAATTGTTCAAAATTCACAACACGCATGATTGCTAACACTATCTCAAACATCAGGGACTTAATTACTAAAAGCATGAAGTATTAGAGACTTATTTGATATTGTAGCAAGCAATAAATAAATCCAATGTTATGGTCTTCTTTGCAAACTAGACAAAGAATCTTAGGAAAGATAAATAGCATGAGCAACTGAGATGTGATTTTATGAAAATCTTAATCCACAATTATCCAAATTGTTCCCAAAACGTAATATTAATTATCAAATCTTTATTAGTTCTAAAAAAATATGATTGTCAGTCAGAAAATTATTTTATACAAACACAAATACCCTAACTATGACATTGAAAAATATATACAATAAACAACTTTACTCAATTCAATCTACTGGCCTTATCTAAACTCTACTATGTTAATGTGGCACTAGGATTATCGGCAATCTCTCTATCTCCTAATAAAAAGCAATAAGAGATGAGTTGTCTACTCAGAAACCGATAATCCTAGTGCACGACATTGACATAGTGGAGTTTAGATAAGGACAGTAGATTGAATTGAGTAAAGTTGTTTATTGTGTATATATATAACTAAGTAGACAACTCATCTCTTATTGCTTTTTTTAAGGAGATAGAGAGATTGTCGATAATCCTAGTGCACGACATTGACATAGTGGAGTTTAGATAAGGCCAGTAGATTGAATTGAGTAAAGTTCTTTATTGTGTGTGTGTGTGTGTGTGTGTGTGTATTAGTCAAGTGATTAAAACATATATAAAATACTAAAATAAACAACATTACTTAACCTATCCGAACAATTAGCAAAAATCCAAAATTATATCTAAGCAATGAATTTATCCCATATTTAATTGAACTGCCTAGGCCCTGTTTAACCTAGTAGGCTTACAATCAATGCTTTATCGGCTCATCTCTACTCATCAAAATCTCTCACTAAGTGGAACGTAATTAGATGAATAAATATCAACACATGGTACCTCAATTTTAAATCTAATTTGGGACCTTAGTATTACTTTAGTACCCTGTAACACCCTAAGTTAGGGGTTAGAATATTAAGAAATTTCAATGCATAGTATGTTTTGTATAATTGAGTTTTTGCTTATTGTACATATGCATTTTTTGGACTCATACAAATATTTGTACATGCATTCATTGACATTTTCGGGTAAAATTGGTTTTAAAATTTTCGATTAAGATGCGAATTTTGGTTTATTAGTGATGAAAATTTAATTAGAGATTATTGGTATTACTTTGGAATTTTTGGGATTTTAGGAAATTTCCAAAATTTTGGGATAGTTTGACCTAGGAAAAATACTTGATTTTGTGACAAATGGAAGTGTGACAAATGGTCTGACATGTTGGAGACATGTGGCAGTTTGCATGAAGGACATATGGCTCACATGGTTAGAGCCATGTGTCAATGTGATAGTAAACCACGTAATCATGTGTTTTGGTAAGGCACATTATTGTAGCTCTCTATTCTTCTCTGAATTGTATGGTCCTTCACCGAGAGCATCATGCTCTACCCAGAACCTTCATTACCTAAACCTGTGATTGACTCTCCCTTATATGTTAACCTTTGCAAAACAAACAGTGTAGCTCAGTCATTATTTTGGTCTCTTTAGTCTCGTTTTTATTCCTTAGTTTACCGAAACCCTGCTCATCACTATCGAAAAATTTGCAAAAAAATCAAAGGAACCCTTAGAGCGACCGATTCTAGATATTGTTAGGACTTCGAGGCAATAAACAACCAGGGAGTTTTAGTAAGTAATTTTAGACGGTAATTTTTGTAAGTAATTTAGATGGTCTTATCTGTAAATAAGTCTTGTTGAATAATTGTGGGTAATTCAGTAAAAAATCTAGTGAGAAATTTTGGATAGTTCTACTTTGACTGTTTGTTTGCTGTTTGACTTTAATCCATTGAATTATTTGCAAAGCTGTCAGATTGATATGTTTGAATTTTGGCATGAAAGCAATGATTGGCTAATTTTGTTGAACATGAAATGAATTTGTTTGGTTTTAAAACTGTCAAGTCCTAGTCATGGGTAAATAGGCATGCTTAGAAGAGTCTGCAACTGCTTCTGTGGCACTTCGGTGTCTTCTGTTAATGGCACTTCGGTCTCTTCTGTTAATGGCACTGCGGTGTCTTCTGTTAATGACACTCCAGTGTCTTCTGTTAATGACACTTCAATGTCGGGACTTCAGTCTCTTCTAGATACTTCGATGTCGGGACTTTGGTCTCTTTTGTATAAGTCTCGTTACCCACTTCTGTTCATGGATTTATAGTATGATTCATTTTGTATTTTGATATATGATAAGATAAGATTTGATATGAAGTAAATCTGAAATTTTGATTTGATAGGTTAACACCCTATTCTGAAAATCAGTTCTGTATTCTGAATGTTCTATTTTGCCATTGAAATAACTAACTTTAGCTTGCGAAGTGTTTTCCTTAATAAATCTTACTTTGTTTTGAATTTGAGTATGTTAAGATGTTTTTGTGTAACATGATTCAGTATTTGTTGTGATTAAACATAGTTTAGTTATTACTCGCTAAGCTATATGCTTAGCACGGTGGATTTGTCCCGTGTAGGTTCAGAGAGAAGGACGTAGGGACTGGGATAAGTTAACCGCAATGGCCAAAGAAGTCTGAAATTTGTTTTGTCAAAAATGTATTTCGGGTTTGTTTTTGGACTTGTATCTGATGTATATGACTCCTGAATTTTTGTTTGAAGGGTTGTAATAACCTTAATTCAAGCTAGTTTTTGAAATTATGATATGTAATGTAAGTTTGTTTGAGATTATGGAAATGCATGTATAAAGTGTTTCGTATATTTGGAATGTATTTTTTGAATGCTATGCTTCTGCCAAATGTTTTGTATTCAGCATAGTATGTTCTGTGTGTGTGGCGCTCGCAATATCCTCCCAGGGGGTATTAAGACGTCACATACCTAGTTATTGACACAGGATATCCTGAAGAAACAGGATATCTCGGTACCACTGTAGTACCTAGCTATCTGCACAAAACATCATGGAACTCAGGATGTCCTAGTACCTACTCCGCGGATAGGTCCCTAGCCACTGTTCGCTCATATTTGCATAACTTATCAATCTATAATCATTGAATGTAGCGTATCCTAGGCAAGTCACATATGCACAATTTACACCATTTATTCACAACGTATTATCCGTTAATCTTTACTTAATCAACACATTTTTTGCAACTTAACAAGTGATACACTTCATAATACGTAACAAAATATAAAAGCAAAACAACTTGTACTTTGTTAACTATTTGTGAAATAAATAAAAATCATATATATTTTTAAAAACCATATATGTAACTAGTAATCATTAATTTAAATAATAATCAATTCAAAATATGATTCATTATAAAATAATTTATTAATAACAAAAATACAATTATAAGAATACAATATAATGTTATACTTAAATTTTGAACTTAACTAATTGGTAAGTCCAACCTACTCCTTAATTTGTTTTTCTGACCTAGACATTACAAAAATTCTTTTAGAATACTGTAAGATAAAATTTCAGCTGAATTACACTTAATAATCCACTTTATTCCCTTTTCCACTTTATTCTTAATTAAAAAAGATCCTTACTTAACCTATCTACCATAATTACTAAAATACCCTTAATTATTAAAAGTCCTATTTTACCCTCATTTATTTCTATTAATACAAAATACCCTTTTTGGAGTTAAAATCTATTTTTACCCTTCAATTTTTGCATTTCCTATTTTTCCCTTTAATACAAATTAAATTTTCCAAAGTTGCCTTCTTGTTCATCCTCTCCTCTTCTCCTACTTTTTCTTTTTTTTTTCTCATTTTCCAACCACCTTTTCTCCTTTTTTTTCATGATTTCAATTTATTGTCCCAACCATTTACAATATACATTCCAATTATAATCTGGTGTAGGACGACTAAAACTCATAATTAAAGGCATACAATTGTTGCTGGAAAAAAATTTACCTATAAGTCTATGGCCCTATTTGGCAAACAACAGATTGTATTAACTGCTAGCTAATTCTATAAGCTGATTTGATCAGCGGATAACATCAACAATTTATTAAATATGTTTGATAAAATTAGCTATTTAATATCAGTTGTTGATGTGTAAAATGACTTATGAGGGCATGCTTTTAAAAAATATATAAAGACATGAATATTATATTTCTTAATATTTCGTTGAATATTCTTATAAGAATTTAGATTTAGATATTTAATTTTACAAAAATTTAAGTTTATAACTTTAATAATAATAATAATAATAATAATAATAATAATAATAATAATAATAATAATAATAATAATCCAACATTAAATTCTCTATTAATATGAAGGATGTAGTGAGCTACATCATATTAATATTTTTCATATAATATGTACGAATTTTATTATTTAATTAATTAAAAATATCTATAATTATAGTATGACACATACTATATATAGAAGTTATATACTAAAAATATTAATTTGATGTGACTCTTTATGTTCAAAAACTTAATATTATGGTATTTTTAAATGTAAACTAATATTATAAAATTAAAAAGATTAAAAGTTTAATTAACTCATTTATTATATTCTTCTAAACTTCACGACATAATTGTACAATAAAAAAAGCCAAATTTGAAAATATACATAGCAAAAGTAGAGAGTAAAATGGAGGGCAATACTGTTATTAGGCAAACAGCTAACTCCAAAAGCTCCTCTTATAGAGCTTTTACAAATTAGCTTATTAGGGTTAAATAAGCTAACCAACAAGTCATTCACCAAATACATCAATAGCTTTTTAAGATGGTCAAAAAGCAAACTTTTAGTCAATAGGTTAAAAAATAATTGATAAGTTGTTTGCTAAACACCCTTTATGCCTTTCTAAGAGATTTTGGAGTTGTTAACCTCCATAATTTTCTCACAATTTGCTACAAAACAAATAAAATGAGGGAACACATGAGAAAAGTTTCACATGTATGAGAAAGATAATGCATTTACACACTTCCAATATGAAAATTGGAGATGAAAATGAAGTAAGACAAGTTGTTTTTCATCGGTGTATAATTTTCTAGTTGTTGGCTTCTATTTATACCCATCTATTTAATTATTTTATGGGCTGGGTTAGTTATTAAAGCTAGGCTTTTTGTTTTTCCTTTTTGTGAGCTTTACAATTCTCCCCCTTAAAAGAATTCTGTCCCTAAAATTAAATTATGTAGCTAAAGATTCAAACAAATAAGGATACTGAAGTTGTTGTCCTTTACCTCCAAAATCACCTCACTTAGAGTACGATGATGGCTTCATAAAACTTGCACCATTGGAATCTCCCATCTTCTTAATTTCCTAAACTATCTATTCAATGTTTTCATTGGCTCCTCTTTATAAGTCATATTATTTGTAACTTCAATCTCAAGCCTTGATATAAAATAGCTAGGCTCTGATTGGTACCATCTCAACATCAACACATGGAACACATCATGAATCTGTGATAAGTCTAGTGGTAAGCTAATCTATAAGCTAAGGACCACATACGATGTACAATTTCATATGGCTTAATGTATCTCGGACTTAATTTCCCTCTTGTACCAAACCTTATAATTTCCCTCCAAGGTGATACTCATAGAAATACAATATCTCCAACATTGTACTCTAGCTCTCGAAAATGTTGATCAACATAATTTTTTTACTGGTTCTGAGCTGCCTTCAAGCATTGTCTTACCACCCTTATTTTCCACATCATCTCATGAAGACATGAACTAACTCTGTTCTCTTTAATAATCTAACACCCTCTATATCTCAACATATTGAATCCCTACACTACCTACCATATAATGCCTTAAATCGTGCCATACTGATGCTAAAGTGTTAATTATTTTTATTCTCAAATTCCATCAAAGGTACATATTTATCCTAATCACCCTTAAAGTTCATTACACCCTTTCTTCATATCCTCCAATGTCTAAATCATATGCTTCGATTATTCCTCTAGCTAAGGGTGAAATGTAGTACTCAAATTCAAATTAGTCCCTAAAGTTGTCTATAAACTCATCCAGAATTAGGAAGTAAACCGTGGATCTCGATCTGATATAATAAATACTGGAACCCCTTGTAACCTTACAATCTCATCAACATACCACTTGACAAGCTTGCCTAAGGAGTTTGTTTGTTATACAAGTAAGAAATGATCTAAATTAGTCAACCTATCCATGAATCGTGTCTACGTTTGGTCTTCAATAACGTTACCAAGAAATTCATCGTAATTTTCTCCCACTTTTATGATAATATCTTTATCCTGATCAAATTACGTAACTTAACTGATAAGTTATTAAAAAACCAAAAAATGCAATTAAATGTTGTCCAACTTTATGGGAAAAGTAAAAATATCCAACATTCTCCACCTTGTACAATACTTAACTGTAGTATTGATTCAAGTTGAAAACAATTTTGAAAACTCGATTAAGTCACGCTACTGTATTAGTTAACTAAGTTTAAAAACAAAACATTTGATCCAAAGATAATGGAAGTCCATCATTCCGTTCTACAGGGCTTTTGATATCAAAAAATAACAAATGCATCTGTCATGTGTGACATAGATCTAATACAATCACGTATATCTAATACCTCACTAACATGAATGGGAAAATGAAGTGTGGAAAACTAAGACAATACCTGCATGATCTAAATTATATCATCTTTGTTTGTAGGTCTCAATTTCTCCAACTTTATACCTCTTATGCTAAACTACATTAGATAAATCATGTTTTCTCTCACCGAATGCTAAACAGCATTAGTGAAAACAAAACTTCCAAAACATGACCGGTAAATAAAGTGATGACCACGAGGGTCCTCGTATACAAACATCATATTATAAACTAACATCCTCACACTAATGCAGACGCAACTGATCCCGTCCTTAATGAGTGACCATCATCGATGGTCCGCTCACTCATGTACAGAATCAATTTATAACATATATATACACATTTATGTCTATTTGATCTCATTTTACAAAACACATAGATCCAACTTTATCTCATAATACCTTTTCTCAAAATTTCCCGTTTACACATTTACAGAAATCCACATTCATATATCCCATTTTTGATACATACATATTTCATTCGCTTACCATTTATTATCATTTGGCTGTGACCAAGTACCTAAACTGTTCCATCGAAGGGCTCAATAATAGTTGTCCCTTATCCAATGTTGGATACAGGGCTCAATATACGTCGAGCCTGAGGCTCTGAATCACTCATGAGCTCGAAGCTCATTTTCGTTTGCTGAGCTAAAAGCTCTGATCAGTGGTAACTCTGGTCAACAACTCTAATATTTCATACAATGCTAAACATATCAGATTTATTCATACAATCTATAATTAAAAGTACCATGTCTGTTATCACTCCAGTGTATGGCATTTTTCCTATCATTCAAATCAAACATATCACAAGGGATGCAGCGTGTAACACATTTTCAATTATTTAAGTGTTGTGACCAAGTGTCTGAATTGTCCCTATAAGGGCACATTAATCATTGAGCCAGAGGCTCTAAAACTGTCCCATTAAGGTCTCATTAATCGTTGAGCCAGGGGCAACGAAACTGTCCCACTAAGGGCTCAGTAATCGTTGAGTCAGAGGCTCTGAAACTGTCCCATTAAGGGCTCATTAATCGTTGAGCCAGAGGCTCTTAAACTGTCCCACTAAGGGCTCATTAATCGTTGAGCCAGAGGTTCTGAAACTGTCCCATTAAGGGCTCATTAATCATTGAGCCAGAGGCTCTACATTACTATGGGGCTCGAGGCCCAAATACAACGTTGAGCTAAAAGCTCTGATTAGTGGCTGCTTCGGTCACAACTATCATTTACTGATTTTGCGTTCATGTATGAACGACATGTGCCACAATTCAATCATTTTATTTACGTATTCCTATATCACAATCATTTCCAATTTATCACAAATTGTCACATCAAAAACACAATCACACTTTCACATACCCATAACACTTCTATATCATATCATTCCGATACTCCGAATCTTCTATCCGAAGTCCACAATTAGCACTGTCCCACCATTATACTCCAGAGAATGAAAATCACTGAATTTTAATAACACTTAATAATTGGAGAACCATCTAGGTTACTCACCTGGCTTCCGCACTAACGCCTGGAAGTCTCAGCAATGTCGATGGGCTGTCTTTCCAAATGCCTCTATCACAATTCAAACACTCTATTTTACACATTGCCAAATCAGAAATAAAACTCATGTAGCAATTTACAAACAAAATACGTATCATGCACTTCAGTGACATTCCCGACACTATCCCACAAATTTCCTGTCAATAACTTCCCTAAATATCAGAACTTAATTGATACTCAAATCAGTCAATTCATTTTAGAAATCCAAAAGTTAATCTCAAACATATAACCATGTTTCACACTCAACTTCTATCCCAAATTAAAAACCTTTAAAGACGGATTCAACACTTCCCTCTTTCATGAGGAGACCAATGTTTCTAGTTCATAACAAATCAGAAAATATCTCCTTTGACTATCTATACAAAAATTTATGGTTTAAAAACCAAAGCATGTTCAATCAGGAAAAGGGGTCCTCGCCGTAGCGAAAAGGAGCTCGCCGTGACGAGGACATAAATGTGTGCCGCGGTGGCTCCCTTTTTTTCGTCGTGGGTGTGCAAATTCGCACGCCGAGACATGCCAGCCCGATTTCCTCCAGAATCCTGATTTTTCAACCATTTCAAACCAATTCTTCCAATCTATTCAACACATAATTCATCTAAACACTTAAAAATCACTAATACTCCATTTCCAACTCATTTCCAAACCAAACTCATTCCCAAATATCAAAGATTAACCAGGGTCGAAAACCCTATAAAGCCAACCTCTAAATAACCCATTCTTTAACTATTAACACTCAAAACATCAATCATTTACCAAATCAAGAGGAAAGAAGCTTAACTTACTTGATTAGGCATTAATATCTTCAAACTCTTCATGATTTCCTCAAAAACTCAAACATTTCTCTTCTCTTCTTCTCTTCTTCTCTCCCACGGCATCTCCCCCTTTCTTTTCTTTCACAAACCCTAATTTCTCTTTTTATACCCTTTTTAATAATGAAAAGTCCGTTTTGCCCCTTCCTTTAACCCTAAGCCTTATAATCTTAAGAATCTTGCCCAAATTGCCCTCATACCAATTCTTATAACTTTACTATTTCAATTCAGAAATTCCGACCCTTAGGGACTGAATTGAGATTCAATTCTTTCAGAATCACTCGCTTTCATGCCTATCAATTTCCAGTTCAATCAATTCATTTACTTAGACTTTCATAAATCTTTCCAAATTTCAATTGCTCATGCTAAAACAAAATTTCTAAATCATGTCTTTAATTGGAGAGTCAATTGGACAATCATTTTCAGTGTCGAAAATCTCATCGGTACCCACTTTGCAATTGAATTTACAATACACATAAATTCACACTTTTCACAAAGACCTAAAAGCTGGGAATTGTCACGAGTGCATGCAAAATCTTGTGTGCAAAATCACAACCCGATCCAAATTTACTATTTTATCTTTCCCATCGGTGATGGGATGTTACAATTCCCCCTCCTAATAAAAATTTTGAAATTCATTTGTAACATCATCATTGACGTTATCCATTGATCCTTCATTCATTATTTAGAAACCATACTTCTTTCATATGCCTTTGATGAGTTTTCAGAAAATTCAACTCATTACGTCTAGTTACAACTCCAACATATATCGGATTGAAACAATCCTAGCCATAAATTCACTTATAAAGCCATTGGTATAAGACTCACATTTGTTCTTATCATTGTGATAGAGTGTCTCTCACATAAACAAAATACTAGCCCGTAAGCTTGGTCAGAATACTGCCCCGTAGGCTTCATTGAATCAGAATACTGGCCCGTAGGCTCAGTCAAATCAGAATATTGGCCCGTAGGCTCAGTCAAATCAGAGTACTGGCTCGTAGGCTTAGTCAAATCAGAATATTGTCTCGTAGGCTCAGTCAAATCAGAATAAAATCACGGAGCATAGCTCTACATGGAAGTGCTACAAATAGGCGATTCAATCACAACTCCTTCATATTTCATGCATTCTTGGGATGGAATGTGTCACTTACATTGCCTGAACTTATTCGAACATATTCACTCAAGTCCGCATTCTTAGCTATTAACTGCTCTTTTGAGGCCCCCTTACTGGGACCTTTCTTTATACGGTAATACACATATTTTGATGTCATCAACATTTCCCCAAATTCACAATTTGGGTTTTCCTAAATTCCTTTGCTCCACTTAACTCGTCACTATATCCTCTTTATTGCACTTGATCTAGTAACCCAGTATCCATAATTATGGTACTTTGCTATACAATGTTCTATCCGATCCTATTTATTGGAACATAGGTTCCTCAGCCCAATCCTTTTGATCTTTCCAAATTCTAATCTTACCTTAGTCTCTACTAATCTATCTAGTCACTGTACAACTCATAAGATCCTGTTCACATCATGATTCTATGCTTTCAATCCAATTACTATTGCAGAAGTTTCCAAATCGTGTATCTAATTTAGCTATGGCAGCTATATTCATCTCTAGCGACATAAAAATCATCTTATACATTTCAACCAATTTCCTCATAACCTTAATTGGAAACCTCTATCATATAATTACTACAAAAC
>JANTNU010000003.1:6908687-6931587 GCA_024752395.1 Erythroxylum havanense
TTCCTTCATGCTATGTCATATATCATGGACTTCATTAATTTGATTACAGATCAATATCAGTTCATAAATAATGAACAACAAATTAATGAAATATGCCTTTCTTTATTTATTCATAAAGAATGTACACAACTTTGTACAAAACACGCTAAAGGCGATTGCCTTTAGGGCACTACTCTAACACAGGCTTGGGCTAGTTCGTCAGCAAGAGATCGAACACGGTGAAGATAGTCAGTCATGGTTTGGGATTCTTTGGCGAGGCGGGCTAGTTGGTCTCGGAGGCTAAAGACTCGAGATTGGGATTTGTTGGCATAGGCAGTGTGTAGTGCTTGCCAAGCTCGGCGGGCAGAGTCGGCATTAGCAACAGTGGGAGCTATTGTTGGGTCGACAGAAGCCATCAAGGCGTTTTAGATAAGCTGATCTTGGCGGAACCAGATGTGGTAGGCGGGGTTTGGTTGTTGGTTGTCACCGGTGGTGCGTTTAGGTATTGATTTTGTTCCATCAAGATGACCGAAGAGGTCGTGGCCATGCATTAGCATTAAGAATTGGGCTTTCCAGGTTGTGAAATTAACACTGCCGGTTAACTTGATGGGATGTTGGGATTTGGGATTGAATTAAACAATGGGTGTGGAGGTGTTTGCGTTGTCAGAGTTGACAACAGGAGTGATAGTGGTGGCTGCTGGGATCGCTATTGGAGGGTGAAAGAAAAAAAATTGGATCTGGCTCGTTAGAGTTTTGAGGCTTTGATACCATGTAACGACAAGAGGTTGAAGGTGAAAACTTAATTATTATTCCAAGCTTCACAAGCCGTTTAAATACAACTTGTACAAGAGATTAATTACTAATTTACAGGAGATAATTTGAAATTCAAAGTATCCTATCTATTAGCTAACAATATATACAAAACAGATTCTATCTTAACAATCAGTTGACCTGGTCATGCTATTCACATGACACGAGCTTGTAGTGCACCTATACTTCTCCCTCTCCCAAATTCTTCTGTCTTCTTCTCTCCTATGTTCTTCATTTCTTCTTTAACAAAAAATAACAAATGGTATCAAAGCATTACAATTCTTGGTTAGGAAATTCCATATATATGACAGAAGATGATTAGAACCAAAAGTTTGAGAAGCTTGAAGAAAATTTAGGTACACCATCAATACAAGATAAATAACCTAAGATTAATGTTCAATCAATTTATGCAATATCAAGGAATGACTGCTTCAAAGAATGCAAATCTTGCTCTAGATGCAACAAAAACCAATCATCAAATAATTTTTTTTATAATAGTGTTAATGGTGGAAAGATGGGCAATGCTTTTAAAGAAAGGAGCCTTGTGAGCAACTTGAATTTCAATATAAGTATTATAGTGACTATAAAAGAGGACAATGGTGAGTGATATAGATGAAATCTCAAGCTAGCGATTCATTTATCATTAATGTAAAGACGAGCAACTTGACAGAAAAATTAAAACCACTCTCTACCTTAATGAACACCAATGTAGATATTTGAAAGAGAACATCAATAGTATGTTATTGGTTAGTTAAAGATATGATGGAAAGAAGCTCATTTTTGTCAAGAATAAGGAGTAATTTTTCCTTACATTGATGTTATTGGTTAGTTAAAGATAAGAATAAGGACGATGGTTGAGGCTATCATTGACGTTGAGTAGACTGGAGTCTAAACTGGAGAGACAATATCACGAAGGAGAGGAAGAGAGAAGTAGTTGTGACGAGAATTGGGAAAAACGAATAATTTTGTGTTTTTTTGTGTTTTTTAAACATTTCAATCCTTAAAAATTTTAAAATTCACGGTACTAATCAATACTTGATCGGTACTTAAAATACCGGCCAACATTAATCAAAAAGTTTGATATAAGTCGAAATTATCAATTACTAAAATATGTTTAAATTTTGTACTATTTTTTAGTTGGTACGATATGAAACTCATAAAATTTGGTATTAGAGCTTGGACCTTTGTCTGGTATTAAGTTCAAATTGGAAAAAATTGAGTGTCATCCACTCAAATTGAAATCAATTCGAACCAATCTATTGGCTTTTAGTGGGATAAACCTTTTCTTTACTACGTTTGATTTTGAGTATGGAAGAGAAAAAGAAAATTAAAAAATGAGAGATAAAAATAATAAAAATAAAACCGAGAATTGCAGATCCGTAGGGAAAAAGTGAAGAGGGAAAAACAGAGAAAGGAAAAGGAAAGCTGTTTTTGTTTGATTTTCTGTTATTGTTCGTGATTGGAGGATTTTTGTTCGAATCGAAACTTAAACTGAATCAAAATCCAGAGTGACATAGAGAGAGATGGATTTGGATCAGTGGATAGTGAAGGTTAAAGAAGGTCAACATCTGTTGGAAGACGAGCTTCAACTTCTATGCGAATACGTAAATCTCTCTCTCGCTCTAGGTTTCTCATTTATTGTTTACTTGTTCTTTTGTACGTTTATAAGCCTATATTTGAGCTGTTATCTATGTTATGCATGTTTTTCATGAGAGCATTTTTGGGATATAATCGCTATTAGGGTTTTGAATATCAGTGCGTTCTTGTATCTCTGTACGCACAAAACTAGTGCTTTGATTACGGGTGTGGAGATGAAACATTCTAATACTTGATATGGTGTGGAAATTGGCTCATTCTGAAGTATGCATCAGTTCATGCAAACCTAAAGTGGCCTATGGGCTTGGGTTCTGAATTTGCACAAAAAAAAAAAAAAAGAAGGGAACCATCGTATTGAATCATCCTGTTACATTTCGCTTAATGTGGAAGGAGCAGAATAGAGGTCCTTTGAAGAAGATGAAAAGCATTCCTTTCTTATAAACGGTTGGGTTGGAATGGTTAATTTTGGTTTTGTGGGAGCTTTTAATTGTGTTGTTGATTTATAGAGTTTGTTTCTTTCTTCTTGTAGATGATTATGGCTCCTCGGTGCTCTTCTTGTACCAAGAGCAAATGTGTGTGGATTGCATATGTGTTAATTTAATTATTATTAAGGATGCTAACACGGAAGGTCATGTTCCTGGACGGGGATTTGATTAATTCATTACAAATTTTCTGTCTGCTGCAGGTAAAAGAGATACTTGTTGAGGAGTCCAATGTGCAGCCTGTTAACAGTCCAGTGACTGTCTGTGGTGATATTCATGGCCAGTTTCATGATCTAATGAAGTTGTTTCAGACTGGAGGTCACGTTCCTGAGACAAATTATATATTTATGGTAATTCATTCTTCCCTTTTCCAGAGCTGTTTTAAGTCCTAATAAGTCAACTGCTAATTTCCTAATAAGTCAACTGCTAATTTTATGAGAGCTTAACTAATATTTCAGGGGGATTTTGTTGATCGAGGTTACAATAGCCTTGAAGTGTTCACTATTCTTTTGCTTCTTAAAGCAAGGTAGACCTTTGCACTTGCTATCGTTTGATTCCAACTTACTACATATTCTCTTTTGTATCTGCTATGGCCATTCCACTCATGCAATCTGTACATGTTCTGTGAGCGTGTAAATGTGTGGTAAAATGAGTTTCACCCTTTAACATGCTTGACTATGTGGCTTCGACATCATTCTTGATCCTTTTACCGCGTATGTTGTATGTACATGATGTTCTCTTTTATTTGTGTATTTGGTGGACATCTCCTAGGTTAAAAATAAGGTAATTCAGTACAATGCTTTGAAGGAAAGTGACATGTATATCCCATATTGGTTTCTGATACTCATTAGATTCATCATATTACTTAAGAAATGAATTAAAGAACTTTAGTTGATCTAAAGATGCTGACCTTCTTTATCTAGGAAATGATGTTGAAGAAATGATATGATACATACTATGGTATAAAATGCTACTGCAATAGTTCAAGGTGAAGAAAGAACTGTAAAATACCTCTTCTTCTGTTGGGACTCCCTCTGACTCCGAGATGTTATCGTCTTTCCAAATTTCCAGATTTGGTCATAATTAATTACTTGTCATCTTACTATTTTTTTGAGGTTTTACTACAAAGATATTTAATAAGCATCTGTTGATGAGTTGGTTAACTATTCTGTTTCTTTGTTTCTGTTTTCAGATACCCTGCCAATATTACACTCTTGCGCGGAAATCATGAAAGCAGGCAACTAACTCAGGTACTGTCAGCCTAAGCATTACTCCTCTGCTTTCTTTATAGGTTGCACCATTGAACAGTAAGGGTTCTAAGGGCATTTGAATTCACAATTTATGCTTGATTTCCCAGGCTCATATTTTCTGTGGTAGACTTGTGTGAAGCTGATCTTAACAGCATTGTTTCTTAGGTATATGGTTTTTATGACGAGTGCCAAAGGAAGTACGGAAATGCCAACGCTTGGCGGTACTGTACTGATGTTTTTGACTATTTGACACTTTCAGCAATCATAGATGGCACGGTAAGCCCCTCATTCTCCGTTTATACACCTCTCGATATTTGCTCTTAGTCAAGCATGTTATATTGCTTTTGCACCTGGCTTTCCACCCTTAAGTTTTAATGCTATCTTTCTTATTCATTCTTTAGGTACTTTGTGTCCATGGAGGTCTCTCTCCTGATATCCGAACAATTGATCAGGTGTTCTTTTGATCTTTTTGTTTACTATTCACCTAGAAAATTGTGTATATACAGTATTATATTGTTTAAATCTTGGCTTTATATGTCTGCCTTAGTTTCTAATGCATTCTAGTTCTTCATTTTTGGTTATGATAATTGAGGACTTTGATTTGAAGTCTTTAAAGACATTTTCAAATAGACTCTTGTAATTGGGTAGGTTCATATAAACACTTAGACAGGAAGTGGGTAGGTTGCTAGTAAGGACAGGAGTGAGAGATATGAGAAATGGGTTTTATTTGGTTTATATATGACTTTATATGTACAGTTGACGAAATACTTCCTACCTCATTTTCTTTGCGTTGTTTATATTCAAGAAAATAATTTAGGTTCAAAGCCCTCTGCATGGGTGGTTAGCCAGATAAATAATTTAGGATGTCATCATCTAGGTTTGATGGGAAAAGACATGACATTTTGAGAGTCTTGGCAACTGCTTAAACACCATTACACAATTGTGAATATGTGGATGCTGATTGTTCATTATTGAATGTAGAGATATACTGCTTGTATGAAAATTTTTATTAATTTTCTAAAGAGGACTGGATATTATGCTCCAAAAGTATAAGGCTAGATTTATCTGGGGACAAAAAGTTGCATCTAGCAGATACATTTTGGTTTTGGTTTGCTTTTCTAAAGCTGTATATAAGTAATTTCTTTCCAAGGAAATTTCTTGTGCCAATTAGTCTACTTGATGCTTGTAGATCTAGATAGTCAGTGATACATAAATGCACATTGGCTCCTAACATGCATCCATGAGTATCATGCTGCATTTTTTTACCATTAAGGGGTATTAATGTTTCCCATTACTTGGCAGATACGAGTAATTGAAAGAAATTGTGAAATTCCACATGAAGGGCCTTTCTGTGATCTGATGTGGAGTGATCCTGAAGATATTGAAACATGGGCAGTTAGTCCCAGAGGAGCAGGTTGGCTTTTTGGATCAAGAGTCACATCTGAGGTAATCCAATCTTAACAAATCTCATCAGGGTAAAATTCTCTTGATTTTTTGCCTTCTTATATCCATTTTATTTCTGTGTACTTGCAGTTCAATCACATTAACAATCTTGATCTGGTTTGTCGAGCACATCAACTTGTACAAGAGGGTCTAAAGTACATGTTTCAAGATAAAGGCTTAGTAACAGTAAGATTTTGAGCTATTTTTGTTTTTCGTTGAGGCCAAACTTATTTGTGAAATAAATGTTAATGCTAGCCTTACTGTTGTAGGTGTGGTCAGCTCCAAATTATTGTTACCGTTGTGGGAATGTGGCCTCCATATTGAGCTTCAATGAAAATATGGTGAGTATCAGAAACTTGCTAATTTGATGTCCTAAACACACCTATTCACCAGTGATTCACTTCTGTGAGGAGTCCTCCTCATCTGTTCTTGAGTTTGTCTTTTCTCCTAGGAATATCAATAACTAGTATAACAATTTAATTTGGCTTTCTTGGAAAAGAGAGGGAAACATTAGATACTGTCTTGGGATGTAGGGCTGGATCAATAGATAATGCAACTGAATTTACTCAGTTGGAAAGAGAATCTGCTAAAATAGAAATTGTGAAGATGTAACCTTAGAACTTTGTACTCAGAAGAAAAGAAACAAAATAAATTACGTAGACCTCATATCCATCTGAATATAGGGGGGGCATCCTGCGGAAAAAAGATTTGCCCATATACCCAAATCATTTCACTTTGTTTTGGTTTTAAAAACATTTCTCCATGCTGTTGTTGTCAAAGCCTAAAGTTCATATACTTGCATGGATTAGAAAAACCAGAAAAGAAGAAAGAGAAGCAGAAGACAGATCGGAGACATAAAAATATGTTTAAAAAAAGAGATGCATTTTCATATTAATTTATTTTGCCTCAAAACCTGCTTTTGGAGAAATTGGTGTTTAGATGGCATTATGAGGATAATGATACCTTGGGAAATAAATTTGACAAATAAATTTCAATTTCGTATCTGCTTGTATCATTTGGGACGAAAGCTAAAATCATCCCTTTTATTCTACTTTACCATTTGCTCGAGTTTTTCACATGCATTATATTGTGTGATTGCCATAGGAGAGAGAAGTTAAGTTTTTCACTGAAACGGAGGAGAACAATCAGATGAGGGGCCCCAGAACCGGAGTACCTTATTTCTTATGATTGCCAATTTGTAAAATTGTGATGTATTGACTGGTTAATGAGAAAGAGCTGTCATATTGAGGCCAGGGTGAATACGTGGATGTAGACATGTTTACAGGTGGGTGACCTTTGATTTGCTTGGAATGACATTCTCAGTCCAATTTAAAAGGCTGATTCTGGGATCTGTAGCATTCTGTTTTGCCATTTTTGTTTTCTTTTTGGGTTGTTTATTTATTAGATAATTCTTCTTTGTCATGCAAAATTTGGAATAGTTAGTCTGCTTCTCAATGTTCTTTTCCTTTATTATTATTATTTTTCTAAAATAAGATAAGCAACTGATGGTTTTGATCACTGTTGCTTGGTGGGATTCACCTGTGGGTTTCCATTATAACCTAATTCTTGGAGTCAAAAACAACTTGGTTATCGTCTTGCTGAAGTAGGGAACTATGGAACGGAGGCAGATGGCAGCTGAATGGTGGTGTTTTACAACCATTTAGCTATCTGTGAGCTCTAGAGATTCTCCTGACATTAATCTGTAGTCATCCACCTTTGAGAGTATCCCAAGTAAATCCGTATATATAATAACTTATAAATACCCTATAATTTGTAAATAGCTTATTTGACATTTGTAAGTTTTATATATTTATTCTTTTTTCGAAAGTATATTTATTATTTATACTACTATTAAAAGGTTTTGTTAATGACTTAATATCTTAAATTAATAGACTTTTTGAGAGACTTAATTCTCTAATTGAGTAACTATCACCTGTTATATTTGTGTTATGCATAAATTTTATTATTTAATAAATTAAAAATATGAGAAATAATAAAATAAAAATATACTATTTCATATGTTTTATTTCATAATTATTTTAGGATATTTTATATTTTATTTATTAAATAACAAAATTTATACATTATTCAAATATAATATATAACAGTCATATGATAATAATATTAATTTGACGTGATTTATCAATCGAATTACTTTTGTTAAAAAGTAAAAATTAGAATATTTTACTTAAAATTTTCTTCTTAAATCTTTCTTCCTAACTTTTATTTTAATTTGACGTGATTCATCAATCGAATTACTTTTGTTAAAAATTAAATATTAGAATATTTTACTTAAATCTTTCTTCCTAAATCTTTCTTCCTAACTTTTATTTTTGTTTACAATAATGGAAGAGCTCTATAATGACTGTCGGACGTACTGGAAGCCTGGAAGGGTTAATTATAGCAAGAATGTTTTTGATTCCATTATTGCGTTGGAAGCAAGTCTTCGAGAAAAAAAGTTTTTGATTCCATTATTGCGAACAAAGGCAATGCCTAAAATGCCTTTTATCTTATTGGTAATGGCCTTTACAATCCCAATGGCCGACGACTGCCCTCCCCGACAAATGTGAAACAAACCAACGTCATCATTGGTTCGCTAACACTCCGTCGTCATCGTCGTCCCAACCAAGTTCCCATTTTTGATCAAAAGCCTTGTCGCAAAATTAAATAATTATAATTAAAATAAAAAATAAAAAAGCAAACCAAGAGATGCTAAAGGGTAACAATCTGTTTCTGAGAAGCAAAAGCAACTTATTTGGCATTGCAAGACGCGGCACAAGCCTAGCTCTCGTTTGTTTCCCAGCTCTCTTCTTCCCTTCACTCCCCGCACTCACTCCTCCTCACCTTAAGATGTCTTCAACTACGCCTCCCGTCACCTCGCCTCCGGTGGCCAAGAAGGTGAAGCATGTCATGGAGTTGTTCGGCGACTCCAGGCTCGATAACTACTACTGGCTTCGCGACGACTCTCGCTCGGACCCGGAGGTCCTTTCCTATCTCCGTCAAGAGAATGCTTATACTGATTTCGTTATGGCTGGTAAGCCACATTTTGATTCCAAAGTTTTTATCTTTTTTAGTTGGGCTGTTTAAAGATTCAGCTGTGATTACCAAAATGTGTTATTTGGGACCGATATTATATTCAGATCACTAACAACATAAGATCGTTGCCATTTGACAATCCTTACTTGTGTGTTTCCATATATGGTCAAAATTTATGATGTAACGCTTTGTCTACTTTGGATTCTGTTATTAAATAACCATCTTAGGAACCAAGGAGTTTGAGCAGCAACTCTTTGCTGAAATAAGAGGACGAATCAAGGAGGATGACATAACTGCCCCACTAAGGAAAGGGCCTTTTTACTATTACAAAAGGACCTTGGAGGGGAAAGAGTATGTCCAACATTGCCGACGAGAAGTATCGAATCATGATGCGCCGCTTTCTGTATATGATATAATGCCAGAAGGACCAAATGATCCTCCTGAACATGTTATTTTGGACGAAAATCTTAAGGCTGAATCACATGAATATTACTCAGTTGCTTATTTGAAGGTGAATAACAGATTAATTTTTACTTTGATGTTCTTGGATTGAGTACTACGGTTGTTCATATGTTTGTTCTGTTTATTTAGGCTAGTCCAAATCATAAGCTGGTTGCTTATGTAGAAGATACCAAAGGAAATGAAATCTATGATGTTTTTGTCATTGATGCGGAAACTAGAGCTCCTATTGGGAAGCCTCTAACAGGCACTACATCTAATTTTGAGTGGGCCGGGAATGATTCTTTGGTTTACATCACAATGGATGACACCCTCCGGCCGGACAAGGTATGTTCAATTCTCTTATATTTCACGTTCAAGAGGTGATTAATGACTAAAGCACTTTATTTTTACTAGCAATTAATCTAACCAATAAATTGGAGCAGATTTTTGTGTTAATTAATGACTGAAGCACTTTATTTTTACTAGTAATTAATCTAACATGCCGCCTAACACAAATCACAATAAATTATAAATCCTGAATGAATAAGGGCAATGTAACGTCAACGTGAACCCTGTCATCACTCATAAAGGCTCTAATACCATGTCAAGAGATCTTTTAATTCTCAAGCCTAAGTTGTAGGTTATCATAAGTTAACAATGATTGATCATTCTTCTTTAGTGAAACATGCTCCTGGAGCCAAAGAATATGACTACTAATACTTGCATGTAAGAGCTTCTCCTTAATCAAGGAGACAGAATGGGAGTCAAGAAACCTTTGAATTGGTTGATATTATCCAGAGCAAGCTCAAGAATTGAACTTCAATGGACAAAGTTTTATGTTGAAAGAAAGAGATAAGAAACAAAAGCTTTTGAAAGAGATAAGAACCAGAAGCTTTTGAGCTTGATTTCTACAGACTCTGCTTTAATCAATTTCTTTTCTAGGTTTGCATATTAAAGATCATGTTTGGTTTTGCACTAGCACAATCTTCAGAAGGTGATCATTCATTGGATGAATGCTAATGACCTTTACAAAAATGCATATTTGTACCATGCCTTAAGCAATACCAACGGTAGTCCAAATATTGAGAAACTTTCTCACAATTGAACATAACAATTAGTGTGAAAAGATTTGGATCCTCTTACTTTTTTAAACTCTCCTTTCTGATGTTAATGTCCTAATAATCGTGTTCTTCGATCTTTGAAACTGGCTAGTGGCCCCATTGGCTATATAAGAGATTTGTATTGGGGTTGAACCAGTACAGAGATTGAAGTACTTTTTCCTTGTCGAGAGTTTGGGAAACCTTTTCAACGTTATATTTGTGCATAGATTGATCTATTTATGATTCCTTTAACAGGTGTGGTTGCATAAGTTGGGAACAGAACAGTCCAATGACTCCTGCCTTTACGAGGAAAAAGATGATATGTTTTCTCTTGATCTTCAAGCATCAGAAAGTGAAAAGTTTTTGTTTATTGGATCTGAAAGCAAGACAACAAGATTCATTTTTTATATTGACATTTCAACACCTGATGACGGTCTTAAAGTTTTGACACCTCGTGAAGTTGGAATTGATACATCAGCCAGTCATCGCGGAAATCATTTCTTTATTAAGAGGAGAAGTAATGAGTATTTCAACTCAGAGCTGTTGGCCTGTCCTGTGGATAATACTTCTGCAATTACTGTTCTTATTCCCCATAGAGAAAGGTGATATTTGCTTCTTATGAAATTTGGGTTCACTGTCTTTTCTTAATATTCAATTTACTTATTTACCAATAAAATTCAGTTTACTTCAACTTATAACCATTCTTATATATTCATCTCAAAACCATTACTATGCCATGGACAATCTGGTTATTATTTATATTTGCTGCTATTTTTGATATGTTTGTGTCTGATTAGTGCAGTAAACTGTTCAGTAAATTGTCCACCATCCAATTATTTTTTGTTGTGTATTAAACTATTGTGGTTTTGTGCAGCATAAAAATTCAGGATATTCAGCTTTTTGCTGATCACCTGGTTGTGTGTGAGCGTGAAAATGGTTTGCCCAAATTAACAGTTTATCACCTTCCAGCTATTGATGAGCCACTTACAAGGCTTAAAAATGGTCAGACTGTTGACTTAATTGATCCCGTATATTCTGTAGATCTGAAAACGTTTGAGTTTTCTTCCAGCATTTTGAGGTTTTCTTACAGCTCACTGCGGACACCATCATCTGTGTACGATTATGATATGAACTCAGGTGTTTCTGTACGAAAGAAGATTGAATCAGTAAGATAACAAGTGACTACTTCTTAAATATGATTATTCATTTCATTATCCAATCAACTGGATGGCCTTTAAATAATATCTATATTCCTTATTTTAGATGATTACGTAAATTTGTTCATGCTATATAATTAAGTCATACCATTTCACTACATATAGAAAGTAACTTGTTTTCATAACCAGGTTGGGTCGACTCGAAGTTAAAGCGCCCAATTTTCTAGCCTTGTTATGTTCTATTTTCACTATTAGTCTTACTCTTTCAATCTTCCCTGTTAGAACTTTAGTTTGCTAATACTATTAGAACTTTAGTTTGCTAATACTATCTTTAGAACTTTAGTTTGCTAATACTATCTTCTAAAGTGGCAGAAACAAAGGCTTGGTGAATGAAAGCTATTAGAGTATCTTATAAAATGTTAAAAGATTTATAAGTGGTAAGGGTCAATTATTCAAATGACTAGTTCTAGTAATCTTGACAATAGTTGACTTAAGTCCAATTTTTGTTAGTGGACTCTACTCTCTACCCATATTAAAAATTCTAATATAGTATCAAAATAGCTTTGGTCCGGATTATTAATTTTTGGGTTGTTCGTCTAGATTTTTAGTCCCAGCAGCCCGATTCGGTTACCACTGCGTTCTTTTCAAGTGACAACTAGATGTCCAGTTCCAGTTGCACTTGAGGGGGAGTATTAGAGTATCTTGTATTGAATAAACATGAAAATGTTAAATGGTTTATAAGTGGTAAGTGTAAATTATCCAAATGACTAGTTCTATTCATTTTGACAATGGATGATCCAAGCCTAATTCTTGTTAGTGGACTCTACACTCTACCCATATTAAAAATTATAATAAAAGCTAATTTAGATAATGAAAAACCTTTGTTTAATTTTCCAAATAATAATAGGAATTTAATCTTAAATACTTGAGTATGTTGATTGAAATAGGAAATTTTGAAAAGTAGGATACTGAAGTTCAGATTGTTTACTGAATATTCAGAACATATATTAGAGGAAATGATTGCGTCTGTATTGTTCATTTCAGTTGTTATGCACTTCCTCTAATACTTAACTAGTTCTTTGTTAACCCATTATGTTACTGTGTTGATACCGTTAGCTTTTCTCAATAAAATCTATTTTATTTTGTTATTTTATTCAGGTCTTGGGAGGCTTTGATTCATCTAAGTATGCTACCGAAAGGAAATGGGCGACTGCTTCAGATGGCACTATGATTCCTATATCTGTTGTTTACAGAAAGGATCTTGTGAAAATTGATGGGACTGATCCGTTGCTACTTTATGGATATGGTTCATACGAGGTAATGAGTTCTGAAATACATTTTTGCTGCTCTTGTAATGCTACAGATCTGCTTGCTGTGGCCATGTTTGTAAGGAAGTGGCATAAGGAATTGTGATGACTTTTGTGATTAAAACTTTAATTTCTAAATTTGATCATTGTTCTGGCACTGCAATGGTGCCTATAAAATAAAAGCTCGTATCATCTGTTGTGCTTTCTCTATGTTATTATGTTATGGTATTGTCTGCAAGTCATAAACATCTCCTTTTCTTTTTAAGTTATCATTTGATCATGAGTTGAATTTATTGCTGCTGGTTATTCATAGATCCGCTGTGTGGGTGCCTTTCTTTTCCGTTTCCTGCAAGTTCAAGATTTCTTTCCTCACTTGCATCTTTCTGTTGTATTTTCTGGCTAACACCCCTAAGTTTTTGTTTCATGAATAGATATGTATAGATCCTGAATTCAAGGCATCGAGACTGTCTCTACTAGATCGGGGTTTTATATTTGCGATAGCTCACATTCGTGGAGGTGGCGAAATGGGCAGACAGTGGTATGAAAATGGGAAACTTTTGAAGAAAAAGAATACTTTCACAGATTTCATTGCTTGTGCAGAGTTTTTGATAGAACAAAAGTACTGCTCAAAGGAAAGATTGTGCATTGAAGGAAGAAGTGCGGGGGGATTGCTCATTGGTTCTGTTCTTAACATGAGGCCAGACTTGTTTAAGGCTGCTGTTGCTGGAGTACCTTTTGTGGATGTTTTGACTACAATGCTTGATCCAACTATCCCTTTGACAACTTCAGAGTGGGAGGTACATCCTCTCTCTAAAGAGGGCTTATAATGTCTTTAACCAAAAGAACCCTTAGTGAAATGCATAGAATATGCATGACTTCATATTACGAAAGAGTGTTGGATACTTTTCTTATTTCTTAATTTCTATACTAATAATTTTCTCTCATGGCCTGACGTCTCTATCTTGTTTCCTTTAAGCTATTCAGACTTCAGCATATTCTGCTTAGGGCCTGGTGCCTTTCTTCCGGAGTTGTTATTAACATAGGGATGTTTTGATATGACAGGAATGGGGAGACCCTCGGAAAGAAGAGTTCTACTTCTACATGAAATCATATTCCCCTGTTGACAATGTAAGCAACAGACAGCTCGGCATCATATCTGTTATTACCGTCTTGCATTACCCTGGGCTTAGAAAATCTAATAATAATTCTGTTAAAAATCAATGTTGGAGCATATTATGCGTTTATTTATAGCAATGTTGTATTTACCGTGATCCGCATCCATGCTTTGTGCAGGTTAAGGCTCAAAACTATCCTGAGATTCTTGTGACAGCTGGTTTAAATGGTAAGTGTTAATTATTGAAACTTCAACTTGTTTGTCCATAACTAATCAATGTAAATGCTTCTCATATGAGGGTCATGGATAGATGGGGCCAGAGTAATCGCTTGTCTTTGAGCTATCAGTCACTTGATATTGTTGCTCTAGATTTGCAGAACTGATAATGTTTTCTGTTATGATTTTCCTATTGGTTGATAATTCAAAGCAAAAACTCACTTTTTTCTCTCGGGCTTAGTTGGATGGCACATCTCTATGAACAAGACAATATGCCACATCAGAATCATGGAAACTTGAAGTGAACCTTAGCCTCCGGGCTTATATACTTACATAGTAGTATTCCTGCAAACATCTCTTCACTTAAAAAAACTCAAGGGTGTTAATCTGAAAACTCATCAACTTTACTATGACCCATATTTTGCAATGGCTTTTGTAATTGTGAGCACCATGCACTTAATTGGACTTTTTGATCTTTTCTGATAACTATAATCAGCACAGGATATAATGATGGATGTGACACTTGAGACTCAGAATCAATTAGAAATATTATCTTAGTCTGACCACCCTAATACATGATCATATTTAATACACATTTCTCATTCCAGCCTCCCAAATAGTCACAGTTGGTATAATGTTCGCATGTAGTGGATCTATGGTAGAGAATTCTGAGTAGGGTTGTGAATGATAATCTACACAATCGCATAATTATTGCACATATACCGCCATCTAAGGAACATTTGTCCAGCTTTCTATATCTAACCTTTATTACCTTGATTCTAACCACTTGTGATGTATTGTTTATGACTTTTAATCATTTATTCATGATTCCTCATGAATGTAACGGGCAAGTCATCATTTCAATTTTTCGTACAATTATATCTTCACCAGAGCATTGTCATTTTGACAAACATAACTACTCAATATGAATCTTCATTTGTAGTTTAGTTATCTTCAGTTCATATTGTTATTTCTTTCTTCTGCTAGTCACCATTGTTGATATAGCAACTGCCTAAAGTAGAATGTCATCTTTTATGATTACTTGATTTCTACACTCTGGGGTTGAAGCTTTTGGTGGGTGCCCTGTGTGGTCAGTGTACTTTCATGCTTTTGCTATATTGTATAGATTGGGGAGTAGGAATAATTTTTTTAAATATATCCCTTACATTTCTTCCCTTACATCTTGGTCTAACTTATGGAATGTCAAAACAGATCCACGTGTTTTGTATTCGGAACCCGCAAAATTTGTGGCGAAGCTGAGAGACATGAAAACTGATGATAATGTACTATTGTTCAAATGTGAACTTGGTGCTGGGCATTTCTCAAAGTCGGGAAGGTAAGGTTTATCTTCAAAATTGTTTTCAGCTCTTCCTTTGTTCATCTATGGCCATAATTATATCAACATACAAGAAGAGAAAAGCTTATGGCTGTAATTTCTGTGAACAGCATGTGTTTCTTGGAGCATTTTCAAGAGCTTATGTGAAGTTTATTCATCTCATTCATTGATATATTGCTAAAGGACCTAATCATTCGTGATAACCTGATGACAAGTTTCTAACATCGATAAAATAATTTATAACCCTGAACTTGGTAGTAGAAAATTAAGCCAATTCTTCTGTTTAAATGGTTTTGTCGTGGTTGCAGGTTTGAGAAACTCCAAGAAGATGCATTTACTTTTGCTTTTATTCTGAAGGCTCTTAAGATGATTCCTGCCTGAATCTATGTGATTGCAATCTGAACATCATGTGTGGATTGCTGTGTTAAGTGATGTTTCATTCATGAGCATTCGAGAGGTTGAAGAGATTTTGGTCGGGGATGTTTTCGCGCTTCCTGGAACTCGTTACACGTTATTCTGGAAAACAGCAATTTTCTTTTATGAAATTGATAAATTTCTGATGACATTATTAGCTTTTTACATAACCTCTCATAAGTTTGTGTAAAGGTATATATATATATATATATATATATATATAAGTGATTGAATTTTAATTAAAAAAGAAAATTATAAAATAAAAATCTATTTTTATTTATAAAAATAATTAATTAGGAAAAATCAGTTTAATTGATCAATTATTTAATAATAAATTATTAAAATAAATTGAACAATTTCGTACTTTGAAAACTTACGAAATATGTGATTTGCTTAAATTGAGAATATCAACAACAGCTGGAGTTCGTTGATAAGATGCAATCTTCTCCTACTAGTTTCTTCCTCCTGTTTCCAGTTAATAGCACACTTCTTTGCCAAACATGACCTCTTTTGTCATAGCTTAATTGTTTGGAAATTTTTGAATTGAATTCATTAATAAATTGGATTTAATTATATTAATGAGATTTAATTGAATTCAATTTTTACTATTTGGATCAAACTCAATAATATTAAAAATAAATTTAATTATACTATTTGGAATAAAAATGAATATAGTGAGAAACGAGAATGAATATTATTATTATAATTATGATGGTTGGTTAAAATGAATGAATGATTACTATTATCATTAATAGTAGTTGATTTGTAAAAAAAATTAAAAAATAAAATTTATTATATTTTAATTACTTATGTTATAATTAATCAATTACAATATATTGAGTAATTAAAATATCGTAATTAATTTTAATTAATTGTATTGTAATTAATTAATTATATTTTAATTAATGAATAAATTATATTTTAATTAATTATATTATAGTTAATTAATTATTAATAATATTTTAATTAATAGTTTTTGAAATCCAATGAAATGAAGCACAATAGAGTGAGAAGTGAAGTGGTTCAAAGAATAAAAGAGCAAGACACTACCTTTGAATAGCACAGAGTGATTCTTGATAAGAAATATTGGGCAAAGAATTATACTCAATAAAAACCCACAATAAATATATAAACTTTAATGAATGTCTGGTTATAAACTCATAGCAAAGAACAATTTTTTATTAAAAAATGTTTTCCTCAAACTTCAATGTAATTAAATTCCTATACTTGGAGGAGTGAATTCAATTTATAAAGAAGATGTGGTTCAATTATATGCATGAATTGAACCCATCTATTTTTTTGTATTTTCAAGCATGTGAATTTAATCCACACCTTTCTAAACACCCCTTAGTCAAGATTTTTATTTGATTATGAATTAAATTCAATCACCTTTCCAAACACCCCCTTAGTCAAGGTTTTTATTTGATTTGGTTATAAATTGTTGCATGCAAAATCTTTCTATTCGTAGAATCTCTCCTTACCAGGCTACAAACTTTCTTACGAGTCCCTTTAGTTTTTTCCTGGTAAGCTCTCCCACTGTGACGAGAACTTGTGTGCTTCTACAACACTGAGGATCCCTTCACTTAGCACACTAGTTATTGTTTTCCTTAGTTTGATTTTATTACTATTTTATGCTTTTTAATTATTTATTATCTTTTCGTATTTGTATTATTTATTATTATTATTAGTATTAGTACAAAGAAAAAAAGGTACAACTAGATAAATAAAATTACATATATATTTATTGTAATTTTTTTACTTAGTTGTACTTTTTTCTAAAACCTGTATTATTCTTATATTGTTTCATTTGTATATGAATTTATAAGAAATAAAATTTTTTTTTATGTAAAGGTAAGGTTATGTAATATTAGAGCTTTGTAAATTCTGATTATGCTAAAAATTGAGAATTAAGATTAAGTGTCACAATGATGATGAAAATTATTGAAACTGGGGAAAAAAAAGTTGGAAGTTGTGCTGAAACTAATTGGCTTATTATGATTATGTTGTTCCTACTTGATCAGAATCCATGTAACATCATGAAGATTTCTTGAATCATTTTTCTTTTTCATATGAACCCAACCACATACGAACAGATCTTTCCTAAAAATCTTATCCCACCGAAAATCACGAATCGCATTACGTCTCTATCCCTTTGGGGTCTATCATTGTTCAACTTCACAGTCTACACAACCTAAGCAACATAACAAGAAAACTAAAAGATCGCAACTTTCAGTTTCAGTTCCAATACCTTTGTTCTTCTTCACTTCTTTAAGTTCTTCTTCACCTTGTATCCGACAACAGTAGAAGAAATAGACATGCCAACTTCAAACACTAGTCAGGATGACAAGTATCTCCAAGCCCTTCTGGCCTCTACTCGTCCTTTTCTTCGCGGAGAGCTTGAGTTAATTGACCAGAATTTGCCTTCACTGATCGCCGTGTTACGTTCTGTTGGGGCAGGCGAGTGCTGGCACAAACATGGAAGCTTTCTTGATCACCTCATCGATACCTATCGCATCCTCAAGATCTGGAAAGCCCCGGATTGTGTGTGTCTTTGTGGCCTCTTCCATTCAGCGTACTCCAATTCCTATGTTAATCTCGCTATCTTTGATCCTAATACTGGCCGTGATGTGGTTCGTAACCACGTTGGTGAGGCTGCGGAGAGGCTAATTCATTACTTTTGCATTGTTCCTCGCCAACCACTTATTCATGACAATCTCTTGTTCAAGTACTCGGATACCGAGCTTGTTGAACACCTTAAGTCTTCTGAGATGTCATTGAGAAACGCAAAGGAGAAAGGTTTGTTCGATGGGGAGGAAACATGGAGGAAGAAACTGAACTCCCTCTTGCCAGCTAACGGCATCACTGTGAAGCATATTAAGACAGGAGAAGATGTTCTGCTAACAAGAAGAATAGTGGCTGTTTTTCTCTTGATGACCATGGCAGACTTCAGTGATCAACTCTTTGGTTTTCAAGATGCGTTATTTGACAACTTCGACGGTCGACTAGAGTTTTTAGGTAACAATATTGCAGCTTTGTGGCCTGGAGATGGGAAACCTGGGCTGTGGATGAATTCAGTGTCGAGGATGGGTGCAGTTTATACATTGATAGTGAGAGAAGAAGACATCTTTGTGGAAGAGAGGAGCAGGGGTGGTGGTAGTCGGATGAACAAGGAAAGAGATGAGGATATAGAGCTTGTAGTGCCACCAGTTCTGGAGAACTGCAGGAGGGTTATTGGTGATCGAGATCAAATAATTGCAAGGGAATTGTACTGGGAAGCTGTTTGTGATGTGAGCAAGAAAGGGTTGGAAAAAGCAGAGGGGTTATTACTGAATTGTATTGAGAAGAACCCTTTTGTTGGTGAACCACATGTGGTGTTAGGACAGGTTTACTTGACCAAAGGAAGGTTTGAAGAGGCTGAGAAAGAAGCAGAGAAAGGGGTGAGGCTGATATTGGAGTGGGGCAGTCCTTGGGATAAGAGGATGTCTTGGACAGGGTGGGTTGCTTGGGGTAGGGTACTCCTGATGAAAGCTAAAGAGAAGTCGTGGCCTCAGACTCCCTGGGGTATCCTTAACTTGGGCCTTGTCAGGTGAATGCTATCACTGCACCATATCTACGCACCTTGCTTGCTTGTTCTTAAATAAAGATGCTTGTTCTTCAACTCATCCTTAATGTGAAACCTAATTTGATTAGAACTTTAAATAAATGTCGATTTCTTGTGGCCCAGATGCAGGCAGCATTAGTTACAATACTTTGACAGGCAACGTTAGGGAGGTTACTCAGCTGCTTGAACTATGTTTGAGATATTCTAATTTGATGGGGTTAGTTTAAGCTTAGGGCCCTTTCATTCCAATAAAATCACTTGCTATAAAAATATTAAATATTGAACTCTCAAAGAATGGCGGCGTTTGTTGTATTAATGTATTCAAAAGCAACTGTTCTTTTGTCTACTATCGACGAGCTTCGTCTTCAAAATCAAGAAGCTGAGTTCTAAACTCCGCAACTCAATAATAATTTACCTAGCGTAATATGACCTACACTACCTAGAGTTTATACAGAAGCATTACGGGGCTGACATGAAGACTCTTTGAGATGTTCACGAATTTAAGTTCTATAATCAAGATGCTGGACATGGTGTCATAGAAAATTGTGGAATAGCTCTGTATGCTGATGATGATAATTATGGAAGTGTCAACCAATATGAATATGAACTTCAAAAATTAAGATGTTGATGAAGATATAAACTCGGAGGATGAAGAAGATATGAATTCAGAATATGGAAGTTATGAACTCGGTAGATGGTCATGAAGATATGAACTTGGAAGATGACGAGGATGAACTCTGTGAAACTGCTTCGAGCCAATAGTAATGATTGATATTCTGTCAGGAGGTGAGCAGGCGAGCAGCCATATCCTTAACGATTCAAACTGCTAAAGTCTACATTTCTTTTTCTCAAATTCTAACAGAGCACCATTTCCAGTTTACCCGTTTGACTGTTGCTACTTCTTTTGCAAATCACGTGACTTGGGCACTCTTTGATTTCATTTTCCTACATTACCTGTATCTGCTTAGATTTGTTGAAGTATATGCTGTTCATAGGTACAAACTCTGTTGCGTAGAAGTTTTTGTGCAGAAATATCAATCTGCCATCCGTCTTTGATTTGTGGGTCTCACTTGAAAGCTTGAAAATGGATATATCTCTGTAAACGTAAAACAGACAAACAACGATACTGATAAGGTACCTCTGTAAAGGCCAATAGGAGTTCAAGTGCTGGCATAAACATGGAAGCTTTCTCGACCACCTTGTCAATGCCTTCATATCCTCATTATTTGGAAAGCCACAGATTGTTTCTGTCTTTGTGGCCTCTTCCATTCTGCTTATTCCATTTCATTTGTTAATCTCGCCATCTTTGATCCTAACATTGGCTGTTACAATGTTGGTGAGGCTGCAGAGAGGCTAATTCATTACTTTTGCGTTGCACCTCGCCAGCCAATCATTCATGACAATCTCTTATTCAAGTACTGGGATACTGAGCTTGTTGAACACCTTAAGCTTTCTGAGATACCACTGTGAAACGCTAAGGGGGAGGAGACATGGAGGAAGAAACTGAAATCCTCTTGCCTGCCAATGGCATCAATGTGAAGCATATTAATACAGGAGAGGATGTTCTGCTAACAAGAAGAATGGTTTCTCTTTTTCTCTTGATGACCATGGCAGATTTCAGTGATCAACTCTTTGGTTTTCAAGATGTGTTGTTTGACAATTGACAGTTGACTTTTGAGTTCTCAAGTAATAATTTTGCTGCTTTATGGCCTGGGGATGGGAAACCAGGGCTGTGGATGAATATGGTGTCGAGGATGGTGCTGTTTTATAGTGAGAGAAGAAGATATTTTTTGTGGAAGAGAGGAACAGAGGTGGTGATAGTGGGATGAATAAGGAAAGAGAAGAGGATTTAGAGCTTGCAGTGCCAGCAGTGTTGCTGTGTTGGAGAACTCACGAGGGTTGTTGATGATGGAGAGGATAGACTTGCAAGGGGGTTATACTGGGAAGCTGTTGTGAGTTGGAGAAAGCCGAGAGATGAGGGGCGAGGCTGATATCAGAGTGGGGAGTCATTCCGATGAGAAAAGATCCTGTCTAATATTATTATGTCGTATTCTGTCTCATAAAATTTTAACTATTTATTTTATGGGACTCACGTGAAACTCACGCGGGATCTACATAAATAAATAACTGAAATTTATTGAACACAATAAGATACTATAACATTAGATAAAAAAATCTGTACTCTATGCGAATAAGTGGATGTCTTGGACAAGTTGGATTGCTTGGGCTAGCGTACTGTTGCCAACGAGAAGTCAGGCTCAGACTTCTTGGGGTATCCTTAACTTGGGCCTACTGCAACATGTCCTTAATATCAACTAGTGGCAACAACCTACGGTTTCTTCCGGGCAAAAATCGTAACAATACTGTAACATGGAATGTATGTGCATGCCAGAGGTAATCTGATTTAATTGAAAAAAGGTTAGGAATTTGCCCTTTTTATTAATTAATTCAAATTTAACTTTGCGAGAGTCAGATGAGAGTCATCAATTGTACGTAACAATGTTTTAAAAATCAAACTGATGACTAAACTGGAGAAGTAACTAATGCAAAAGTCAATAGTTCAACCAGAATTTATCCGTGATCGAACCGGTGATCAATAAATATATAAAATTTTATTTTATACATTATATATATAAGATAATTTTTAAACAAACTATTTAATTATTTATCTAATCATAATCTTAACTTAAACTTTTAAATTTTAAAATATACAATTTTTTTTAAGTTCACCTGCACAACACAAAATAAAATAACAAAGTTCATTAGTCATATTTTATTAAAAAGATCTTTAAAAAAGATCAATAATTATGATATTCATTCAAGTTGAAATTATTAAATCAAGGCATTTTAAATGAACCGGCCGGTTTTTTCTTTCACCAGTTTCCCAATTTTTACCTGTCCGAGAGTAAAATGAACAGGTCAATCACTCACAAAAAAATACTCGCTAAATTGGACCGTTTTATGTTCCAAATCACCGGTTCTCCTATTTGACCTATTGGTTCGTTCCGATTTTCAAAATACTGATATTTAATCTTTCTTTTGCATTTCACAAAGAAGTTATCTTATTGGTTGCTGTAAGATTCCCCCATTTGAATTAATTAATACATGACAAAAAAATTTCAATAAAAACCCTAGTTTCATTCCTAGTTTTTAAAGATTGTTTAATCATAATTTGTAGGTACATAAAGACATTTTGAAAAAAAAAAAAAGTTGAGATTATTTTTAACAATGCTACAAAGCTTCTTATATGTTGAACTCATAATGAGATTATTTTGTACCTATATTAATTTTTAAACACTTAGTCCTTATTTAGTAATTAGTAATAAAAGAATCAGAGCAAAAAAATGATAATGAAAATAAAAAGTGGAAAACAAAAATGAATTACTGGTTATACATGTTTAGTATGCAAGTATTAGGAATAAGATTATAGAAGTTTATAATTATACCAGTATTTGGCATCAAATATTAATAATGATAATGAAATTTTTTTACTTATGTTTAATTATCATGTGATTAATTTTGTAAATAATTAATAAAATATATTATTATTATTATTTATTAAAATTTTATATTTAATAAATAATTAATTAAAGTTATTTTAATTATTAAATAAAATAT
>JANTNU010000003.1:7013897-7027769 GCA_024752395.1 Erythroxylum havanense
CAATAATTGAGCCATTATTACCACCTAAAAGTATATCTCTTTTTTAATCACCTACTTTTTAATTATTTCTTTCTACTTTTCCATATTTTAATTCTTTCACTCATGCACATACATAAAGAATGGAGCTCATTACGTGTAAATATGATGTATATCCATGAGTTAATCTTCCCACGTACGAAAGAATAGTAAGATCGATACTCATCAAGATCATCAAGTAACTTATTAATCCAATAGCATATTATAGATGATATAAACCTAATTTTATGTAAGGGAAAGGCTGTTTTCGTAACTCGAACATGTAATCTTCTAGTCACAAAGAAATAACCGTAACAGTTGCTCGATATGTATATATTTTAGATCATGTAGCAATATTGTCACGAACACTTTGTAGTGGTCCTTTGGTGGCCTTGTGATGAATAATTAAAGGAAGGTTGATAAACATGCATGCAGGGGAGGTGTGAGTGGAGATAAACCCTATCACTTTCAATGTCCCAAGAAGTGATATATACAGAAATCAAAAGAAATAGAAGCAACCACTTTCTTTTGTGGTGTCTAGAAGAAGAGATCTTATTAGTGCATCATGTTAGTGTGTATGCATGTGAAATTAACTTTTGTTTAATTAATAAAGTTTATTCATTAAACAAAAGTTATTGTATAAATAGTTTCAATTTTTAGTTATCATATACAATTTGCATTTTTCTATTCATAAAACCATAAGCTTATTTAATAAAAGATGTTTTAAGTTTTAAGTTAAGACGACAATAACAACAATAATATTTCGATAGAAACTTCACTGAGATACAAAGTTTAGAAAGGTCTAGTAATACGTAATTTTATTTTCAATTATTGGAGAAACTCTTTTCGATAGACTCAAAAAAATTTAAAACAATTTAAAGAGAAAAATAACCAAATACATAAACAAATAATTACTTAAATAAATAAAAGGAAAAATTAAAATTAGAATTAGAATTCAAAATTTGAGAAAAATTAAAGTATTAATATTACATTAAAATTTAGAATAATTATTTAAGTAGTTTCCTTACATAAATGCATAAATACTATAAACTACAACTAACAAAACATCTATTGTACTCAAAGTTTCTACATTTATAGAAATATTAACTCACCTTTTTTAATAACTTGTTTATTTGTCATCTGTTTTTCTCTTAAACATAACATATTATTGTCCAATGTTTTATAGAAATTGCAACATAATCAGATAAGTAAAATGTAAAGGAGATTGAAATCAATCTAAAGTAACTGCAAATGTAACGTTTTCTATAGGACAATCCCATTACAGGAAGAGATCCACCAAATTGCAAGTTAGTGTGTTCATGTTCTAAAACTTGACCCAATTCTTCAAATTTGACCTAAACATATTACTAAGGTTAAAATTAATAAGTTCATTTTAATTAAAATCAAATATAATTATTTTTGATATCCAATCAATTATAATAGATACGTTTTTCGAATTCAATATCAATAAATTGAATTAGATTCACTCTCAATTTTCTTAACGTTTGGACGATTCGAAGAGTTTAAGAAACAATTATAATTGCTCGTAAACTCGATTTTACATCAAATAAAACTTATAGATTAAGTAACATAGAGCAACAATCTAATATTGGCACTATCTATCAGCAACAATCTAATATCGACACTATCTATCAGATCATTCATTTGCAGATGTCGATTCACCTGTACTAATATTATACCAAGTCTTTTCTGTAAGTGGTCCGAAGGGTCCTTAAGAGTCTCCGGTTCTAGTCTTGATTTCCAGTCTTTCAGAATTTCTCAAGACTTACAAATGTTTGAGGTTGAGTTGGAATCTCTTAACCAACACTTAGGCTGAGCCTGGCTTGAACTCGTAGGATAGGGTCGTAATACTTCTATTGTACTAACATGCAGTGTGCTGACAGACTTGCGGCCTGTGCCAGTTTCTTAAAATCGGGCCTGCTCATTTTTCGAGAGCTGCCGAGGGTCATTCTGGAGCTTCTGCGAAAAGACGCGAGGGGGACTTTATACCCCTGTCTTTTGTGATCCTTTTGTTCTTTCCATTGTAATTTTAAAAAAAATATACAATGCTTGCTTTGTTAGAAGGCTTGCCGGAGATTGAGTCAATGGCATAATGACTCGAAAGCCTAAGGCACGAAATTTTATTTCACTCTTGAAATCAGGATCCTCGTATCAACTAGAGCAATTCTTAAAAGTGTATAAATGTATGGTTTTCTTTGCTTTGTGATGAGAGTTACCCAGCCCTTCGAACAGCTGATCTTACTCAACCTCAAATGGACTGTAAAAGCATATTAAAGTATGCAAAAGATGGTCAGACTACAAGTGAGCACAGAAAGATTGAGATTCCTTGGTTAGATATTCGTGTGAAGTTTATGAGAAGACTCTGTATGGTTCTACAAAGAAGCAATATGGGTGAGCTCTGTCAACTTTTCCACCGCCGCCTTCACACCTGATTACATGTCTGATTTATTGTTCTTCTAGAGAAATAAATCAGAGTTGACGGAGATTACACGAGAAAAGTATCAATGTTTTAAATACTGAATTAAGATTAAATCGGTAAGGCAAAATGTTTAAAATTTAGAAGATTTAATTGGTATTAGATCGTAATAAAATTAGTTAAAAATTGAATAAAATTAAAAAAATAAAAAATTATTGAAAAGACTATATTTACTTATAAAATATTTAAAGTTTAATTAAAAATTTAAATAAAAATTAATTAGTTTATTTTAATTTATAAAATATGATTATTTTACAAAAGTTGACTGGTTAAGTAATAAATTGATTAATTTAAAAATTTTACTATTAAATTGTCATAATCTGTGCAATTTTTAAAACATTGATCAGTAGGTGATGAAATCTCAGTCATATTATTGTCTTTGTCGTTTTCTGCCTTGACTTCGATCAAGAGGAAAATTGTTTGTTTGGTGGCCCGGTTAGCATTGGTAGGTTGTGGTGCAGGACCAATGAACTTTTTTTTTGGTTATAGTAGACGAACAAACTAAAATATTAACGAGTAAGCGCTACACCCTGCGCATCAACGCGTAAATAGTGATGAAGACCAGGTGGGGGTGTACTCCAGACGCTCTCTAAATGTGGGCATCCCAAGCCTAGAAGAGCTAAAAAATCTGTACATTGATTACTTTCGCGAAACACATGAACAATGTTGTATTGAGGACTCCTTTCCAGGTAGGAGCGCATATCGTGTAAAAGATGAGTCAGAGGATGAAAGAATAAAATATCATCAGAGAGGGTGAGACAGTGCAATGCCTCCTTAGAGTCGGATTCGATCATAAGGCCGGCCCAGGAGTAATTGTTGGCAAATGCGAGCCCATATCGTAGGGTGAGGAGCTCCGCAACCATGATGGTAGTAATACCGACCCCACAGGAGAAGCCAGCTAGCCAAAGACCTGTGTTATCTCGAAGCAAGCCGCCAATCCCGGCTTGTCCGGAGGGACCCCGAACGCTCCCATCAACATTGAGTTTGAGCCACCCAGTTGGAGGAGGAATCCAGGTAATCAAGAGCGAGGGAAGAGGTGGAGGGAACCTTGATTGGTCAATGGCGAATGCTGCAAGAAAGTCGCTATAAAGGAGGTGTACCTGATTAAGTTGGGCTGTCAAGGTGGATTGGATACCTTCAATCACTAGTTTGTTGCGGGTGCACCAAATGACCCAGCAAGTAATAAGAAAACGCCCCAGGCAGTGGACGGTCCCGTTAGGTGGGACACAGTTGGCTTGAAGCCACGCAAAAGAGAGCTGCTCACTGAAAAAAGAAGCCGGACAAAAGTGCGGGTCTGCTTCCCAAAGTTGCCTGGCATGAGGGCAATCTCGGAGAAGGTGGAGGACAGTTTCCCGGTGTGCATCACATCTTTCACACAAGGGGAAAGCATAGAGGCCTCGCTCGTACCGTACTTCTTTAGTGGGAAGTCGGTTCCAAGATGCTAGTCATAAGAATAACTTGTGTTTGTGCGCCGCCCGAAATTTCCAGATCCAACGCCAGCCACTCGGGTCGTCGAGAGAAGGAACCCTGGTAATAAAATCATACCCACCCCAGGAAGTGTAGATGCCCGAGGAGCTGTCATACCAAATACGTCGGTCAGGCCCACGGTGCAAGAGGGGGCGGGGAAGTGCTCGGATGCGTTCATAGAACTCATGCGGAATCAAATTCTCAATACGAGTTAAATTCCAATCAGTGTGAGGTGAGACTAGGTCACTAACACGGAGGTCTTGGAGTGAAGGAGGGATGTGCTCGACCACGACCGCCAGTGTGCCATCAAATAGCCATTTATCATGCCAAAAAAAAATACTAGTACCATTACCGATACGCCACCCATAACCATCTTTGAGGATAAGCATGGCTTTCATAAGGCCTTTCCAAGCTATCGGACCAATGAACTGAACATCCATGCATAGGAGCTGCAATCAACATAGACATTAAAAACAGAGATGTAGGTTGAGTCCGGCCCAATACAAATTCAATAAGATAAATTTACATTGAACAGACCTTGGATCCAACTTAAATATGAGAATGATCATAGTATGAGTATGTGACAGGAGTTGGTGAAGCACAATGCAAAGAGAAAAGGCATGCATGATGCATAACAAGGCAAGTAGTAGGTGCAAAGAACATCCAGTAAATCTGGAATTGATACGATAGGGCACATTTTTACAGTACAAGATTGCTCACCCTCTCAAGCTGATAAGTCTGCCATTAAAACAAACATCCATTGATTGGGGGTCTCTCGTGAACTTCAGTAGCCAAAGTTCAAGTACTGTTGATTTTGGTAAATACATGGTACTCCAGTATTACTCCTTCTTCCTTAAGGACGATGCTCCCAAGTTCAACCTGACAGAGCCCCGGGACTGGACCCAAATCCACGAGGTTTTGGTTTTCCTTAAAATGAATTTTAAGAAATTTGGTGACAGCAGCATAGGATAGGACCCCACCGAACCAGGGTTTTAAGGTTTTGGTTCTTATTTCTTAAAACCCCAAAACGCATGTATAACATAAGTACATAACGCAACTGCTCTCCCTATTTCACCTCTTTGACTCTGTAACTCCCCGTACCCGCCTCCTTGCGGTGGCGATTTCTTGATTTTCACTCCGAAAACTTACAATGGCGACGAATATCGGCCACACAGCTACCGCAACGGCGAACAAAATCAAAGAAGTTCCGAATAAAGTGGACTACTTGAAACTTCCTTGCCCTATTCCCTATGAGGAGCTCCACCGTGAAGCGCTTAGTATGGTTTCTCTTAATACCCTTTTCGCTGCTTGTTCTCATTTATCGTTCTAATAAGTGATTCCCATTTGGGTTTCATCAAATGTTCCTTTGTTTTTTATGTGTCAGTTTACTTGTCTTGAGCTCTGTTGATACTGTTGGATCTTTTTTATTGATTTGTTTTTGTTTACTTATCATTAATTTTATCAAGTGTAAGATGAAGTTTTGGGGTTGAAAGTTTGCGTCTTTTGAAGTGTTGATTTTGAATTTATTGGAATGGCTTCACAGTGTCCTTAAAGCCAGAGCTGTTTGAGGGTTTGCGCTTTGATTTTACCAAAGGCCTGAATCAGAAATTCTCACTCAGTCACAGGTGCATTTGGCTCTTTTTCTTTCGGTTTAAGGAGAAGAGCTCTTCTTTTCCCGCTCAAGTTATTTATACCGTTTGCCATTTGCTTCACTCTTCATTTCTTATTCATTCTGGTTACTGATGATTTTATCAACCATCTATCAGCGTGTTCATGGGACCTACAGAAATTCCTTCACAGTCTTCTGAAGCTATAAAGATTCCAACTGCTCACTATGAGTTTGGTGCAAATTTCATAGACCCGCAGGTAGGAAGTCATTGGGTTGTTTTAACTGTTTCTCCTTTTGTGATAATCACATTGAGATAATTGGCGAGTTAAAGTCGTGAGATTGGTGATGGGATATTGATAGTTGATGCTTTTTGGGAGGGTCTTGACTGATGGGAGAGTCAATGCAAGAGTGAAATGTGATTTGACTGATAATCTCGCCTTGAAGGCTAATGCTCAGGTATAAAATACTCATTTTGATCAAAATTTCCCTCCTTTTTTCTTTATCTTTTGTTTTACTATTTTAATGAATCGGAAGAAAAGAAAAGGGTGGAGGAGGAGCAACCTGTTCATGGATTTGTAACTGTGCTATGCTTTGTTTCTTCCTTTCTGTCCAGCTTACCAGTGAGCCTCATATGTCACACGCCATGTTCAACTTTGATTACAAGGTCTAGTACTTGTACTTTATCACTATAGAATCATATATGAGGATGCAATTGTTGTAACTGACATGATACTCTTGTTAAAATAGAGGCATACTAACAGCAGCATAAGTTATCATAAAGCTGATATAGTTTCTTTCTGTATCTAGCTTAGAGGGAGGGAAAATGCATAATCACTTAGGCTATTGCTGTTCCATGGGAAGTTGTTTAACTGCAGTAAGGCTTCCATATTGTTAAGTAAGAATAAGCAAGCTGAAATATGCGTAGGGAGAGATAGCTAGATACAAAGTTTCTAAATTAGATTGGCATGAACCTTGTCATATCATCTGAGTGATACTGTAATTGCATGGGGGCTACCTTCTGGGTAGAATCTAATGTGCAATGGTTTTGCTTGTCATGTTTAAGGTAAGTGAATCCACTCCTTTACATGTGTTGTATCCGCACGACTAATCCTTAATTTTGTCTTTTTAGTTTTTGGGATTGCTCCAACTTTTTAGAGGACAACCAAACCAGCCGGTTGACTTTGGATCTTTCCTTTTGGAGTTTTACATGTTGCGTGTCTGCTACTTACCAATGAAAACTAATAATACAAATGATCTTGTGAGAGACAATTACTATTGATGGTATGGTAAAAAAGTGATTACTTAACATATTCTGGATAGGGGAGTCATGGCTGGGGATCCTAAGAAAGTATGATAATGCCATTATGTTTTTGTAATTTCTTTATTGAGATTCTTATGATGCTTTCCACAAGAAATTCCAGTGATTTGATTGAGTAATTGCAATGTTTTTTCTTTTGAGAGTTTTTTCTGCCCCGTGTTTACATTTTTTTCCATCAAGCAGGGTAAAGATTATAGGACTCAACTGCAACTTGGTAATGGTGCTCTATTTGGAGCCAGCTATATTCAGGTCTATGTTTGACTTAATCCATGAAATTTCGTATATGTTTCCTTCCAATTCTCGAAAGTTATGAAGAATATATTTTGTTGTGGTATGCCTTTTATGTATAATATTTTGTGGTCTTAATTATTATGAAAGAGGGACAAAAGCATGGCGGGATTTAAAGCATTCTAAGATTTTTTCTAGTAGTTGAATCCTTTACTTCTACAGTTCATCTCTAAACTAATTATTGAAGAAAGAAACCTCTGTTAGTCCTTCAGTGAAGTTGCTAAATACTTGATCGAAGAGTGGACTTGGTAGCATGTTCACTGGTGTGTTTAGGATTCATTTGCCAATAGGGATGATAATGGGTCAGGCCGGGCCAACACCCGTTGCACACGGCTGGATTCCTGCCTGAGCTTGCTCGGGCTGCTACTAAAAACGATGACAATTTGGTTTGTAGGTTTTTAAATCTACAGATGAACACGACGTCATTTTGGTGGAAGGGTTCGGGCCAGGCTGAAATTACCATTCCTATCTTTTGTCCTCGAATGAATAATTTTTTTAAAAGTAGATTGTAGGTAGTCCTATTCAAGTCCAGGCTGTGTTTTCAATGGACATTCTGGTCATTTCCAACAGAATTATAACCTTTTACTAGTTTAATTATCCCCTTAAAAAATTCAAATGATTAAATATTGATCTGAAACAAGTGAGGCTTCTCGGTACATTGAATGCCGAATTTGTGAAAAGTTTAAGTAGATAAGAAGCAGCCTCATTGCAATTTAAGAAATGTGAACGAGGCCTTGAGTCTATAATATGAACAAGGAAGTGCAATTGTATGGAGTTTGATTTGACATCTGCCTTAGTCTTGGTAAATAATTGTAAGGCTTTTATTCTCCAATCTGTGGAAACAGATTCAACAGCAGTTGAATAAATGTTTTCGATGTCAAAAAAGCCGAGTGAACTTCCTTCAAATAATGCACCATGAGTTGAGTTAGAGGAATGCATTGGATTCCTAGATTGGTGTTAGAGATAAGTTACTACGTAAGTACATTTTGGACCATATGAAATTGATGATGATTGTAAGATTTTGACAGGAAGTAAGAGGATTAAAAAATGTTAGAAGATTAACATGAAAATAGCCATTTAGCGGTTCTAATGCTTTGAAGAATTAAGCCATGTATGTGAGAATTTCTACAAGATATGGGGACATTTAAGAAGATGAAACATCAAAATACCAGAATATATAAGATAAGGAAAATTTTGAAGAAGCCTAGAAAATCTCTTATTTGTTCAGAAAATAGCTGCAAAATTTAAAATGTTAAGGCTTGCTGATTGTGTTTCTGTGTAACATATTATTTAGTAACTTACTGAACTTGAAATGATTCTGAATGCAACATAAGCAAGGTTTTACACTTAAGCAGGTAATATAGGACCTTTTGCTAGTATTTCATTTTGTAATTCTACAGGATTATCTATAGTTATTATAAGTAATTTCAGTCTATCAGTGAGTTCCACTTAACAGAACAAATCAAAATAAAAGTTCAACTTTGGGCAGAGTGGTGAGGGTGTATACATGTTCTTGTCTAAGGAAATTAATCGTGTAGGACTGGAGGTTAATTCAGATGTGAAGAAATATTTTTAAACTGTCGATGCAAGTTACCAATATGATTTACATTACATTTGAAATTATTTCTTTTGCTTCTCTCTTTCACTCTCTCATACAAGATGGTAATTATACCTATTAGTTGTTAGTACTTAGGCAAAGTGCATTAGATAACTCATGACTCTTCTCTTGTGCAGAGTGTGACTCCTCATGTGTCTTTGGGTGGAGAAGTATTTTGGGCTGGTCAGCATCGCAAGTCTGGTATTGGATATGCTGCTCGGTATGAGACGGATGAACTGGTATTTTGACATGTCTTGAATCCTTTTACTTATCCAGAACCAGATAATTATTGTACAATCATTTATTACTTCTACGAAGCTCCTGTTTGTTTGAAAATTTTAATTTTGCTCCATTATTTTTCTTATTTAACAATTCCATGAGGGGCGTTGAATGCTTACCAGAAGAGGTATTGAAAAAAGTCTTGTTTTCAAAATCTAAAGATTTATGTCAGTTTGAATATTTCAATGAAGTCTTGCTGCAGTTCTGATTGTTAGAACTGATAATTGTTAGAGAGCAAAAGGATCTCTTTATCAAGGAAGTTCTCTAAACATTCTACGACTTTCAGTAGAAAGGAGTTCATACTCAAATATATCTTTTGTTTCTATCAAGCATCTTTTGTTCCTCACTTTAAAAACTACTTCATACCTGCAGGTTGCCACAGGGCAAGTTGCTAGCACCGGAATGGTTGCTTTGAGCTATGTTCAGAAGCTTTCTCAGAAGGTAGTTAAGTTTCTTGAACTAGCTGATGCGATAGCTAATCTCTATTCTAATCCTATTTTGTTCAATTAAGGTGTCACTGGCTACAGATTTCATGTACAACTACATGTCAAAAGATGTCACATCAAGCGTTGGATATGATTACATCCTAAGACAAGTAAGTTTTAGGTCTTATGTGAAACACAATTTGAGAGCATTTTACGTTCACAATTTCAGCGAAGAAAATCGGTTGGCAAAAAAGTTTGGCATATTGTGGTGAATATATCTCTACTTAAATAGTCTATTTGACTCTTATCTCCAATTTCAGTGTAGTTGGTCTAGATATGTTCCTTAAAAAATTCTTAGTTGAAATAGTCCGTTCAAAAAGTGTTTTATCTATGTTTCATCATTCACTTATTGTTTGCTATTTAGCTTTGGATTTTTATATTGCAAGGAAAGCCTTCATTCCAGAAACGTGTGTTACTCCACTAATTGTTTAAACCAGTGTCTTCAGTGCGTTTACCTGCAAACTTTTACGTAACTAGATGGTTAGCTTGTTCAATTTGTAGACAGAAGCCTTGCAATTACTTTTTTTTCCGTATGCTTTTCAATTTTAATTTGCAACTCTTTGGTTTTCTTTCTTTAATATTTTCTGCATGCAAATTATGATCTTTTCAAAAAAGCACAGCAGGTTGCAACCCAAGTAATGAGAAAACATATCATTCCAAGGAAGAGAATCAACAAGATTTTCCACCATGAGAGCATTTTCTATTGGTGAAAATAGAAACTTAATTCCACTGGGAAGCACTTCTATTTTGTTCCTTTGTATTTTGTTGGCGAAAATTTAAACATAATCCTATGGGGGGAACAACTAAAAATATAGCCAGGGATCACCTTTTATTTTTTTACTGTACAATCACAATTATCTATTCAAGTCAGAAGTTTTCATTTAGCTACAAAGATGTGTTTATTTGCAAGTTATAAGGGCAGCCCCTTTTGTGCAAGTCATATATGTTTGGAAGTACTTATTTTGCTGGTGAGACAGGTAACTAGGGCAATCGTGATCTCCATAAATGATGTTACTTTTATTCCACGATTATTACTTGTTCACAAATATTTTTTTCTCCTTTGGCTTCTGGTTTGTTTACTTGACCAACTACTTGTTCCTAAATCTTCCAGTCAATTGTTTAATAGTTGGAAACGTAAATGTGTTTGATCATCATATTGTAACTGATAACCTTGGCAGACTCTGCATTTTAGGATTCCAGGACACTAGAATAGACTTAGGTGAAAATTCACACTATTTGCGATTGTTTCAGGCGCGATTAAGAGGTAAGATTGACTCCAATGGCTGCATATCAGCTTTCTTGGAAGAGCGCCTGAGCATGGGCCTCATGTTCATTCTTTCTGCAGAGGTAAGTGGTTACTTTTACACATCGCTTGGTAGAATTTCTTGTTATCAGTTCCTAATAACATGCAATACCTTTTTTATTGAATTCCTGCTCTCATGGTTTTAGTAGTAACAGCCATCTAATTTACCTTTTCATTCTTGTTCATCATTTTAAGTTTGAATATTCCGGCCGATTGTGATAAATAGTTCTGCATTTATGTTTTGCAGTTAGATCATAGGAAGAAAGACTACAAATTTGGGTTCGGGTTGACGGTAGGGTGATTGAGTTTAACCCTGGAAGAGTTGCAATTTCTCACAAACTTGGCAGTTGCTGCTAGTTACCCCACAAATTCTTTTTGGGTCAACTTTACGATTAGTTTCACAACATAAAGAGATCTTTTTGTACTGGCATTACTTCTGCAGCAGCATGAGATGCTGCAAACAGTTTAAGGCGCAGTATTCATTGATTTAGTAGTTGGAAGTTCTTGAATTTCTCTGCTCCAAAGTTGTATTACTTTGTACCAGTGAAAAGTAGCAGTGCCTTTGATACTTTATGCTCTCTGAATGACCAACCAAAGACTGTTTAGTTTATAGTTGATTGCTTATCATGTAGAAGTGAGAGCTGATCAGATTGTTAAGTATTTATGAATGATCTAAGGACCACTGAGCAGAGCACCTTCAAACATCTCAAAGTTTGACACTTTTGTGCTAAATCCTAATGAAAGAGATGATTTGCAAGTTTGGAATTAAGTATATATTAGATTAAAGAAATTGGTAAATGCCACCCCTCTAATTCATATATTATATAAGTCATACAGTAAAGGAAGGAGGACTGAGATACACATAATACATTGATGGTGGCTGAGTGAGTGAGTGATGAAGAAGACAACAAGAGAAGTAAGAGAAAAAAGAACCAAGGAAGAAGAGGAAGTAGATCAACTGCTTCAAGCCGCTCAGGATGATTTGGTTTTGAAGCTTTCCGTGGATTCTCACATGTCCCGCGTCGATTACTTTGGATTGCCTGATGATCTGCAACGTCGATTCCAAGCCCTCAAATCTCCATCCCCACCCATCACCAATCGATCATCATCTTCTTCTAGTACCGCCGTAGTCGCCGAATCAGATGCTAATGTTAATTCTGATCAGCAAGTAGATAATCTCTTATCTCGATTCGCTGCTCTCAAAGCTCCTTCTTCTTCTTCTTCGACTCCAATAACAGCCGTTACTACTACTGAATCAAAAATTGATTTCCAAGAAGAAGAAGACGAAGATGAGGTAGAGAAGATTATACAGTGGGCCAAAGACGCAGCTCGTCTCGATCCTTCTCCACCATTCGACGACGACGACGACGACGACGGGATAACGGATGACGACGACGACGATGATAAACCCAAGGTGGGTCTTCGTCAAAACCATAAATGACCCTTAAGCGAGCATATTTATATTTTGACTATTTGTTTGTGCAATTGGGATCTATCTCTGTATGCGGATTTTTCATTTAAGTTATAGAATGTGCATTTTTGATCTGCTGCAATCGTGAGATGTATGAATTTTGATTTGAGGTTGCATGATTGAAGTTGAACCATGTTTCTTACAATACAAACGTACAGCCAGACAACAGCAACCTGCTTTTCCAATCCTTTTGGAGCAAGCATAATCCGCAACAACACTTGTAAGAATACGATCTCTAAAACAATTGTACAACATGCTTTCAATTCTTAGCTCAAAATGATTTGAATCCTGCTGCAGTTCTTCCCTCTGTATTCTGCCCTGCAAATATGGAGAACTCTGGTAAAATAATTCCTCCCAAGTACAGTCAAGTGTCATAACAACTATAAATAGCAAACCAAACATCACATGTTGCCCCCACTGTTAATTCTGTTAGTAAACTTGTTGGTTCTTCCACAAGTATGTATGTTGGAAATAGAAGAGAAGGTATGATAGCCATTACCTTGTTGAAATCAACGGAAGCCATAGTCATCTTCGTCCTCTTCACTAAGAACTGCATTTTACCTTAAAGCTTAGTGGCAATCATTAAGAACCAAGCCAGACTACCAATTTAAACATCCTCATCTCCTTAAAGTGATGGGATTGTGCAATCATGCAACCAATTAACGTTATCAGACTTTTTAACTTTTGGTTCCAGGGCTGACGATATGCATATAGGATATAATAGGGCATACAAATGGGAATAGAGCGACCATGAAGATGCACCAATCCCATTAACTATTTAGCAACGAAACTAAAGTGTCTTAGCAAGACTGTTCCTACGAATCAAGGATAGTTTATGATCCACATGAGATCCAAATGAATGAAGAAGATTTCATTGGCTATAGAAGGACAATGCTGTCATGCACAGTCATTGTTCTATAACAAAGAGCAACGACCATGATGGTGTCTGATGGCAGTTTTTACATTGAATACGTCACGTTGCAGTGCCCTCATCATGCTTGAGACTTTGAGAAAATGTGTATATCCTGATATGCATATCCAGTTATGTACAACTGCAACACCTTCTATTTAAATGAATAGAACATTCCTTGTCGATTTTGGCAAATGGAGCAATTCACCCTTATCCACAAGCCTTCCTTGATTCCGGACTTTACAAAAACTAACCTCAGATTTTGGTACACTGGGAAGGCTTGTCACCAGCTGATGCTTCTTGGGAGGATCTACCTTCTTTTCGCCACATATTTCCATCGTTTATGCTTGACAAGCACCGTGTTTATGGGGAGGGTAGTGTTACCAACAAAAAAGGTGGATAAATTCTCCTAGGCACTAGTTTATCAAAGAAGTGGTATGATTTCACAGAGTTGACAGGTGAAAGAAGTTACAATTAGCAACTACTGTTAACTCCTGCAGATTTTACTCCTTTAATTACTCCAGGGATTTCAGATTTAGGATGTTGATCAGTTCCCGTTATTTTGTAATAGTGATTGTGTGACTCCTCATTAGAAGGGGATAGTTATTTTGACGTCTTTAAATTGTAATGAGA
>JANTNU010000003.1:7093416-7113212 GCA_024752395.1 Erythroxylum havanense
CTTTCTGAGAAGTAAAAGTTCAGAAAATTGAGGGAAACAAGCCACCCAATTCTTTTTAGAAACCATGCAGTTTGAAATTCGCAATAGATATTAGTAATTGAAATCATATTGAGATCCTGGCATTTTACACTACCAGACCATATTAAAAAAGTGTTATTAATACATCCTACGCATTGGTAAGGCAATTCCACACTTCAAGACTCTCAGTCAATCCCTCTTAACATTAATCAGTCCTTGGTTTATATATATGTTTGCACGAAGAACAAAACAGAGAAAGTCGATTAAATGTGCTTTACTTTCCTGATTTTCTTTATATCCTCTGTGTTATGATTAGTAATTGGAAGCCGAAAGGGAAAGCATACCTCTTTACCAAATTTCCTAATCCTACTCTCCTATTGGCCACTTAGTTCACATAACTACGAAAGAATAATCTTCGCAGATACCAACTGTATTACTCTTTATACTTAAATGTCTTGAACTTATATAGTACATTGTGTTAACAGTTTCAAGCAAAACAACCATATCAACTTCGTTATTAACTCATTTCTTACTTTTTTACAAGTTGCAAGCCGCCCTTCAGTTGCATTCTAAAGGTCAAAACTTTTGGTTAATTCTGCACCAATTGATAAAATACCCTCCTAAACATCACCAAGCTAATGCACTATCATACAGAAAAAATAAGAAAAAAGTTACTATTGTTTGAAGATTAAAAATAAAACGAACCAAAAGAACACAAAACAGGAAAGGAAAGCAATAAAGAAAGGAAGAAACCTGCAACTGAGTGGTGTTCGTCAGCAAAAAGCTCTCGACTTTCTTCTTGTTGGCTTCAACCAAATGCAGGAAAAATTAGACACTAAAAACTGACACTAACACAAACAAAATCGATAGCATAAACGAAAGCTAAAAACTAAAAACCTGAAACAATCAGAAAGGATTGGAGTTTCTCCAGGGGGCTTGGATCGAAGACTGGAAGAGCAAAGCGTTCTATGCTGCAGTTGATGATCAGTCGAGGAAGATTTTTTCAAAATGAAAGAAGAGAGCTGCACAATTCTGGCGCCAAGCCCTAGAACCTGGTGGTGAGAACGGCGGTTAGCTCGGTGGTTACACTGGAGCGAAGCAATACGAGAGCCACCGGCCAACATTATCGGTTTCTTTGTTTCTGACTTCTCTTGTTAGTATTATATTACTGGCTTTTCTTCACTTTTTACTAATTTGGTCTTTCATTGGGTAATTTTTTGTAGATTAATCTAAAATTAAATTCTAAGCTTGTTTAAAAGATGGAACTAATTATAATTCAATTGTGATTTAGAGACTGTTTGGATAGATTTATATTAATAATTTTTTTTAAGAAGAACCTTCCTAAGAAATAAATTAACTATTTAGCTCTCATTTATAAAGAGAGACTAAAAAAAAGCTTCATATAATAAATTATTTTAAAATATAAAAATAAAAAATACTTTTAATTATAACTATATTTTATTTTGTAATAAAAATTATTTATATATATAAATATTATTTAAGAATTAATATATTATGCTTTGCATATTATTTAAAATATATTAAATAATATGCAAAGCATAATATATTAATTCTTATATAATTTTAAATCATATAAAACATAAATCAAAATATTTCTAACCAAAATTTTTATATGAATTTGTAATATAAGTAAAATTAATATATAAAATAAAAAATAAAATATATAAAAAGTTAAATAGTATTATATAAATCTCTAAATAAATGTGAAGATGTGTTTGTAGATATTGTGATAATTATGTGTAAAAACATAAAGATAAAAGGAACTAAAAATTAGACTCGTTAATTAATATGAAAATTTTATTTTAAAAAGTACTTTTTTGAAAAGCTCCAAATTTGAGCTTCTTAAAAAGTTAATATTTAATTTCAAAAAAATCATTTATATTAAAAAATTAGATTTTACTGTTAAAAGCTCTTTTTTTAAACAACTTTTACGATTAAAAATAATACTTATATATTTTTCAAAAGCTGAAATAAACAGGTAATAAGGGGTTTATTATAAATTTAGATAAGTACATACTAAGAAGCATAGATACGAACACGGACACCGATACGGAGACACACCAATTTCTAAAATTTGGTGGACACGAACACGACATATATATATATATATATTATAAAATTTAAAATTAAGAAAAAAATCAGAATTCATAATATGATATATATTGATTGATGTGTTTCAAGACTTCTAACATCTTGATAGTTCATACATATTTCATACTTTATAAGCTCCTCCAAAAAAACATGAAGCATATATTCTATGGAGCATATATTCCATTAAGCAATGTCTAAGTGGTCTCCAGACGTGTCCGAAATGTGTTCACCGTGTGTCAGTGAGTGTTCGACATGGATACGTGTCCGACACACAGACACGACTCCATTTTGCTGTGTCCGTGCTACGTAGAGTACATCAAACATTTAAGTATTTTCTTTGTCAGGGTTATTATTGTAAACTTTTTCAAAGAAGTGACGAGAACACGTTATTGAACATAGTAAGTGCTTCATTCAAAAAGCATAATCAATGGCAAAATGACCAAAATTTTAGAATTTTTTAATTTAATACTTAAGGGGTTGCGTGTTTACGTTTGTTTCTCTTTTTTTTGTTATTATTTTTGTAAAAAGAAAAATAGATAAGTAAAATGTATTTAGCTTACTCTGTTGTGATTTTTTATTTCTGAAAATAAAAAAACTACAGTAATTTTACAGAAATCAGAAAACATGTTGTCAACAAAAAACATCGTTTTTCTGAATTTTGACAAAAAAGTTTTCTTCGATAGAAAATCAATATATCCCAGCTTTCTATCCTGAATAATAATAATAATAATAATAATAATAATAACAAAATTTATAATAATAATAACAATAATAATAAGATATAATAAAATTAATAATAAATTAATAATATGAAAAATATTAAAAATAGTAAGTAGAAAGTTTATAACAATAATTAATAATATTATTATTGTTAACAATAAATAATAATAATAATAGATTAATAATAATAATAACTTATTAAAAATTAATAATAATAATAATAATAAGTTTAATAATATAATTAAGATAAAAATTGATAAATTTAACAATAAGTAGAAAATTTATGACAATATTCAATAATAATAAGAATAACAAGATTTTGTCGGGGGAGGGGTATTTTTGGAAGTTGCTTATTTGTTTTGTTTTTGTCACAGAGACAAGAAATCTTGTCCTCCAGTTTTGGAAGAAACAAAAAATTTATGTTTCTATGACCTAGAGTCAGAACAAAAATAAGTTGAACTAGTAATCAAATACTGCGAGACACATGATTTTTGTGTTTTATTATATATCTCTACCAACGAAGACAGGAATCATACACAAGGTTAATGTTATTTAATGCAGCAGAGACTTTATCCTTCTTCACTTCTCATCCTCATGTATTTAGCATAAAGCTTATTTTTTTTTACAAAGCCTAGTTTTCACTTTATCTTCACATCATTTCATGTTATTTAATGTAACACTTTATCCAAGGTTTTTCTTCACGTTATGACAGAGACTTTATCAAAGATAAAGCCTAATTTTCACCTGATTTATTGTTTTCGTAATAATTTTAAGTTATAAGAATAGCTTAAACTATGGCTTCAAAGTATTTTCCACATGAAATGATGTGAAGATTAATAAATTTAAACATTAAATTTGATATATTTTAAAAAAATAGAAACATGATAATAAAACCAAACAGAATTTTGTTTTTAGTTTTTATATTACAAATTTAAATCAAATAGATTTTTTTTAGAAAAAAAACTAAAAACAAAAAATAGAAACAAAAATAACAACAGAAAAACAAAAATGGAAAGAAACAATTCTTAAATTGTTAAATTTTTAATTAAGTGGCTATTATTTTTAAAACCTTAACAGTTCACTTCAAAAATAATAATTTCGTTAGTACCTAAAATTGGGCTCGTAAGCTAGCTCATTGTCATCTATAGTGCTAATTGTCATAACAGAATAGTGTTTTGTTGTCATCTCCAATTTTGTGGAACACCAGGCTTTGCATCTACTGCCTAGAATTTCCCTTAAAGTCCATGACATGTCCTGCTTGTGCTTCATAATCCAGATGCTGTCATTTTTAATGAATACATTGTGTATCCATTTCATCCGGAGGTCCTCCTTTTTGATGCACATCCACCTTAGGTTCTTTGCTAGGCATGCTCTATTGATCGCCCTTGCAAAGTGTAATCCTAATCCCCTTTGCTCCTTTTGTCTGCATATGTTGATTCAACTTACTTTTGCTTCGCTCCTACCTTGATCCGATCCATTCCAAAGAAACTCCTGAAGTTATAACTCAAGAACCAATTATTCCATTGGTTGATTTTCTCATGAATGGACTCCAACAAAGGTTTGTAATCAGCTGCACTTAAGTCTTCTTTGTGATATTGGGGCCCCTAGATACTTGAACGATAATGTTCCTTATCTCACTCTCATTTCTCTTGCTTTCTACACTTCCTCATTGTTGAAATTACTTGAAAGATAACATCTGCTCTTCATAGGGTTACTCCTTAACCCTGTCATTTCTTGAAACTCCTCCATGGATTTCAATAATAAGCTTATGGAGTTTCGCTCAAACTTATAAAATAGTAACAGGTCATCTGCAAATTTAGGTCGGCTAATGTGTAAGTTTAGGAGGTGTGGACACACTTGCACGAATTTGAGTAACGACTACAGGGGAGAAATCGAAAGGAAACTGTACCCAACCAGAGATGGACGTAAACTCATTCTTGCAAGGTGAATAGTCAACACTTCCATACAAATAACAAACAAGGGGAGAGAGAATCCCTTTACATGAACCCTCTACTAGCTTTCGGTGGTTTCTATTCACCAAAATAGTCACAGATGCAATAATTTCGTTAATAATTTGTTGATTTAATTAATATAATCTTTGTTGTTTACGATAAGTAAATATTCACATTAAAAAAGTTATCTTAATTAGATTATTATAAACAACAGAATTTTTTAATCAAATTAATAAATTACTAACGTAACTAATATTTTAAACTGAATTATAAAAGTTTTATAAGATCATTTACTTGATTAAAAAATTAAAAATATTAGATATTAAATTTAAAAATACAAAAGAATGAAAGATTGACACTTTAAAAATTAGTTATCCCTTAAACAAACATAGCAAGACAATATATTTCTTATAACTTATTTATAAGAAAATATTTATTGATTATTTTTATATCTAAATTAACTTTTGGGTAAAAATCTACTAATAAAATTTATTCTCTCAAAATATTATGGTTGTCTCAATATAGACAGTAAGTTAGTTTGTTAAATTGAAATTCAGAAAAACTAATTTTTTTAATAAATGGATTTCTTTATAATAATTAAGTTTATTTTTAGTGCCTTCACTTCTACAATTAATAAAATAATTATTACTAATAAATGATATTTTTTAAAATTTTATTAATAATTGATAAATTTTCGAAAGTACAAAAGACTATATTCAATAAAATTTAACTTTAAAAAAAGATTAAATCGGACGGGATAAGCCTTCCTTATTCAAGTCTTTTGAATTATACATTTAATATTACAAAATTTTAAACAAAAAGATAAAATTTTTAAATACATTAATATTAGTTTTTCTTCATTCGTTAGACTTAGTCAACACTATTACTGTTAGTTAACACTATTACTGGATTACTCATAAAGTGTTTCATGATCATATTTTTATAATTTCATTAATTAATAATAAAATAAAATAATTTATATACAAAATAATAATATAAATACAACATAGGAAATTGACTATATTATTTATTAATATTAGCAAATAATAAATAAATTATCATATAAAGTTAATTATTAATTATTATATGTGATAAATAAATATTTATTAATTAGAAATAATTAAAAATTGATAATACAAATATAATAAATTAATAAATTTGCGAAGTGTGTCTTCGACAGACGTGAAAGTTGCTAACTTGTTATTGAAGCTTCAAGTGCTTTCTCTGTCTCCTATAAACATAGGCCAACCAACCCGAAACTTTTCTTCGTTGTCACTCGACAGTCCACGCCCTAGAGATCACCATAAGAAAGAGGACCAAGGATTTTGTTGAAATCAATAAACTAGAATAAATAAGAGAGAAAAAAATATGTTTTCTCATTAATACATCTTAGCAGAAATCGACTCAGCCAAGATATAAAGCAAGGATCTAACAAACTTTAGCTAAACCACAAAAATAATCAATACTAAAATAACAGAAAACCAATTTATTTCAATAGTCTCAACACTCTCCCTCAAGTTGGAAGGTGATACATGTCAATCACACCCAACCTAGATAGTAAGTAATCATGTTGTTGATTGCCAAGTTCCATTGTAAAAATGTCTGCCAACTGATCCCTTGTTGAGATATGTCTAGTTTCCACAAAGCCATTCTGAATACTTTTTCCTCATAAAATGACAGTCAATCTCTATATGTTTCGTCCTCTCATGATAAATTGGATTTGTTGTGATTTGTATTGCTGCTTGTTTATCACAATAAAGAACAACTGGTTTATGTCCCTTGATTCCCAGTTCTGCTACCAGTTCAAGTAACCATTTTAACTCAGCAACAGTGGAAGTCATGCTTTTGTATTCAACCTCTGTTGAAGACCTTGATATTGTACTTTATTTCTTTGATTTCCAAGAAATTAGAGAGTTGCCAAACTTAATACAAAATTCTGTCACAGATTTCCTTGACATAAGGCAAGATGCCCAATCAAAGTCACAATAAGCAATTAACCTTGAATTTTCTGATGAACTGAGAAGAATTTCCTATCCTGGATTGTTTTTGACATATCTAACAACCCTTAATGCGGCTTCATAATGAGATTTTTTTGGTTTCTACATAAATTGACTATGAGGTCAGGGGGAGAAAAATTTTGCATGTGGATGATATATTGCTCACATCAAATTACTTGACTATGTTGTATAAGATTAAGTAACTTTTGGTCAAGAACTTTGAAATGAAGGACCTTGGCATAGCATCTTTTGTCCTAAGTATTCAAATTCATCGAGACAGATCTCAACACTCATCAAGCCTCTCATAGAGTGCATACAGTGAGTATATGTTGCAAATGTTTAATATTGTTAACAATAAACCTATCGTAGTACCTATCTCTCATAATGAGACATAATCTTTGGCACAGTATCTAAAGAATAAAGTAAAGAGAGAGATTATGAAAAATGTTCCATATACTAGTATGGTTGATAGCCTTATGTATGCTTGGCTATGTAATACGCAGGACATATCATTGACTGTTTGGTCAGTATTTGGTTAATAGAGGAGTAGATCATTGGAATGCAGTCTAGCGAGTGTTTAGATAATTAAAAGATAACTAAGGATTATATGTTGACATATAAAAAAATCAACAGACTAAACCTTATAGAGAATTCATAATCAAATTTAGCTATGTGTCTGGATGATCGAAAATTCACGTAAGGTAACATGTTTTAAGTTTGCAAATAGTACAATGTCATGGAAGAGTGTCAAGTAGACACGGGTGACTTCCTCGATCATGCATGCAGAGTGCATACTATGGGCTACTTCACAAATGATTTAGCCCAAAAACTTGATTTCTAAGTTGTTTGTGATTGATTCAGTGGCTAGACCCATTTGATTATACTGTAGTAATCTTCTTACTATGTTGTTTAATAACAAAAAAGAATATCACAGGGTCTTAGCATTTAAAAGTCAATTATTTGGTTATAAAAGTGTTGATACAAAAAGGTGACATTAAGGTTTGGAGCATATAAGAACTAAGGAAATGTTAGTTGATCCTTTAACTAAAGGACTTCGCCCACTTGTGTTTGTGATACAAATATACAGTATGGGTATTTTGACACCTTTAGAAATTGCTAATTAGGAGATCGCTATGTTTGCTGCTTGCACATTTGTACATTTTGATGTATTATGACGGTATGATGGTTCATCAATAAAGATGATCATCGTTTATCATCAGTAATACGTATTATCATACATTGTCATAATACACATGAACGTCTTAAGATTTGTGTCAATCTTAAGCATTTAAAGGTCATTGGGTATATATATAGATTGACCTTGAGCCTATGTCATTAAGACACATACAGTTTTACATGGATATCCATAAAGTTCGATATGACATAAGGAGATATAAGTTTTAAATCTCATAAAAGTTCTCTAATATAGTTTAGCATTTAGTTGGAAAATATTAAGGTTTTCTCTAATGCAGCTTAGCATTTGGTGAGAGGAAACAAATTTTCTATAATGTTATTTGGCATTTGGTGAGAGAAAACAGGATTTCTCTAATGCAGTTTAGCATAAAGTTGGAGAAATCAAGACCAAACAAACAAAGATGATATAATTTAGATAATAAAGGTATCATCTTAGATTGCCACACTCTATTTTTCCATTCATGTTAGTGAGGTATTAGCTATACGTAATTGTATTGGATCTGTGTTGTACACGACACATATATTTGATACTTTTTGGTATCGAAAGCCTTGTAGGACGAAATGATGGACTTTTCTTATTTTTGGATCAAATGTTTTGTTTTTAAAACCTAGTCAACTAATTCAATAGCGTGAATTAATTTAATTTTTAAACTGTTTTAAAACTAGAGTCAAAACCTGTCACTACTGATTGTCCAAGGGGGATAATGTTAGACAATTTTGTTCTTTCTCATAAAGTTGGACAACTATTAATTGCATTTTTTAATTTTTTAATAACTTATCGGTTAAGTTACATAATTTGATCATATAAAGATAATAAAGTGGCCCAATAAATGATCTAAATCAATAGATCGAAGTTCGGATGAAAAATATATCACAGTCAATATAGATTGGACCCATATAGAGCTTATGATGGGGAAGCCAAATAATGAAGCTATATATATAAAGGTTAAGGTCTCCTACAGTTACTTATATCAATCGTAAGCATAAGTTTTAAGAAAACTGTAAAAAGACCTTACCTGCATCTCGGTGAGCAGTTCCAATAAAGGCGGCGGTGAATTCACACTCATTTTATCTTTGGAAAGCTCGTTTGAAGTTATGGAGACTGAAATTAGGTATTTTTTCTGCATTTCTTCATTTCTTGCCCTTTCACGTTCGATCTGGAATACTTAACTAAGGTACCGTTACGTATTACATCCAATATTTAAACATTAAAAAATGTAGCAAGATTGGAGGTAGTAGGATTTCCAGTGTTATAAAGGCTTATTCATCGTCTATTAAGACACTTAAGTTGTTGGATTGGTGCAAAGTTGGTGATGAGTCAACATTGTCCATGGGTAGATTGTCATAATCTTAAAACCCTTATTATTGCTAGTTGCTGAGATATTTCTAACCAGTCTGTTAAATCACTGGCCTCAACCTATAAAAGTAGTTTGAAGAATTTCTGTATGGACTGGTGTTCTAATATCTGTGACTTGTCAGTAAACTGCATTCTCACTAAGTGTATGAGCTTGGAGGCTCTTGACATTGGTTGCTGTGAGAAGGTGACAAACGGTGCTTTTCAGCATTTAAGAATGATGGAAGTTGAATCAAGGTTGAAGATTTTGAGGATTAGTAACTGTCCAAAGGTTACAATGACTGCAATACGTATGCTTTTGGAGAAATGTGGCTCTTTGGAATACCTTCATGTGAGATCATGTGCACATGCTACCAAGTCCGGTTTTGATGAGGCTGGATTGCAATTTCCTGAATGTTGTAAAGTGAATTTCAACGGAAGTTTGAATGAAACAAACATATTGGTTTAAGACCTCATATTACAGAAGTTAGGATCCCAGAATTTTTTGTATAGAAATTTTGTAAAAATAAAAAATTATCCCTTTAGAAGCCGATTGGGTTGCCAGTATGATTGAGGGCTCATTCTTGTAATCCTCTTCTACTCGTGTACATGTTGTGTATCGATCTCCAATAGTGATGCTTGTTGAAAAATTCCTTAGGCTTACATATTATTACTAAATAAAAGGTCAAACTGACCATATCTTAGCAAATTTGATTATGATATTTAATGCTTGATTTTATGAATCAGTTTAAAGATATTCTTATGATAGTTAGCAAATATATAGGATTTCCTGTTGTATTTCAGCTCTATATATATAATGAGCTTTGTTGTTGTTAATAAAATACATGTATTCTGCAACAAAAATACCTTCTTTTTTCTTCACTTTTGTTTACCTATTATATTTTAGCTGTAGAAAAATAAGTTGGTATCAAAGCATTTGTCTTAAGGGACCTATAAGATGAGCAAAAACACAAGCATGATTTACAACCCAGAATTACAACCATTTTCAAGCAATGGAAATTGAAACATAACTGTCTCAAGGTGCACCACCAATTTTTGATGGTGAAAACTATCAAGTTTAGGCTATTTAAATGAAAACTCATCTTGATGCTATGAATGTTTGGGAAGCTATGGAGGAAGACTATAAAGCGCCTCCATTGTAAAAAAATCCTACAATGACTCAAATCAAGATGCACAAAGAAAGAAAAAATAGGAAGTCTAACGCCAAAGTCTGCTTGTTTTTTGCTATTTCAAACATTGTATTCACAAGAATTATGAATCTAGAGTCGGCAAATGATATCTAAGATTACCTCAAAAAGGAATACCAAGGAAATGAAAAAATGAAGAGCATACAAATGCTCAACTTGATCAGAGAATTTGAAATATTGAAGATGAAAGAGTCAGAAACCATTAAAGAATACTTCGACAAGTTGCTCAGACTAGTAAACAAAGTGAGGTTATTAGGTAAGGATTTTTATGAGGAACGAATAGCAAAAAGTTTTTATAACCTTAACTGAAAAATATGAATCTAAAATTTCTGCATTGGAAGAAGTTAAGGATCTATCAAGCATGTCTTTGGTAGAATTAGTAAACACACTACAGGCACAAGAACAAAGGAGGATGATGAGAGAAGATGAAATCATTGAAGGTGCTCTGCTAGTAAAAGAAAAAAAATATAGGAGGAGACAAAAACAAGAGCTTCAATAAGATCGATAACAACAACAATAGAAACAATGATGATTCATATCCATCATGCCCACATTGCAAGAAAAAACAAATTACCCATAAAGAAAATGTTGGTGGAGGCCCGATATCAAATGCAGAAAATGTGGACAAATTGGGCATATAGAGAAGATTTGCAAGTCACGAAATGAAGAGGCAAAAGCATCAACTGAGCAACATCAAGAGAATGAATTATTTTGACATTAAAGCTCTACAACTCCTAAAGCAAGGAGGAGTTTGTTGAAAAAATCCTTAGGCTTGTAGATTATTACGAAATAAATAGTCAAACTGACTAGATTTTAGGCAAATTTGATTATGATATTTAATGTTTAATTTTAGGAATCAGTTTAGAGATATTCTTGTGATAGTTAGCAAATATATGGGATTTTTGTTATATTTCAGATCTATATAATGAGCTTTGTTACTGTCAATAAAATTGTGCGTTCCATAACAAAAACACTTTCTTTTTCATTCACTTCTATTTACGTAGTACATTTCAGCTTTAGAAAAACAACAATGCTTGACCTATTTTTTATCTTTAAAGATTATATTTGAATTTTCATCATTGTTAATGTATATAATTCAGCTGTTAATAATATAATTAAGGCTTCATTTTAGGCTTAATTATAGGCTTAACTTTAGGCTTAAGCCAAGCTTCTTTCCTAAATAAAATGTTATTCTTGTGTATAAATAAGCCTCTTTGTATTCAATATAAGAAGTAATAACATATATAGATTCTCTTAATTCTCTTACCGTGGTATTAGAGCAGTAAATTTTTTCTGGGTGTTTATTCTTCCTTGCTGCGAAGAATTTCCTTTGAGTCTACTTTATTTCTTTTGCGTTCTCTGTTTCTGTGCCGTGTCGTCAATCTTTATTAGAATTTTATTCTGATCATATTTTCAGATTCTTCTCTTCTAGACAAGTTCAACGTCGGCAACCACACCTCGAATGGAGCATCCACATGCCCTCATGCGTTGTCTGAAGTTTCTGCCCCATCAACCACGCTATCTGTTAACCAGATCGGCTCAACTCTTTGATTGCCTGGTTCAACCATATAAGTTTCTTGAAAGGCCATCTTCTTTGGCGATATGTCACCGGTGATGTTCCTAAACCAATAAAAGTGACCAATGAGGATGAAAACAAATTCATAGATCACATGGATCAATGGGAAAGCAAGATTCATCGGATTCTCACCTGGTTTTGAAATACATGCATCTCTGGGATTAAATTGGAATTTCACATATTTGACACTCCAAAAGAGGTATGGGATTTCTTGCATACCAAATATTCTCTTTCTGATGACGTTCACCAGTTTAAGCTCTATCATCGTCTTCATCGAATGCATCAACAATTAGATCAGATTATTCATAGTTATGTTTCTGAATTACAAACTCTCTGTAATCAATTGGCTACTTGTGATCCAGTATGGCCTGACTCTAGCTCTGCTTCTCTCTATACAGGTCTTCGTGATTTCCAACATGTCTGGCATCTTCTTATGACACTTAGCTCTGAATTTGAATTTTGTGAGTGGTGCCTTATTACATCGCAGTCCCTTGCCCACACTTGACACAGTCACCATGGAGTTACTTTCTAAAGAAACTTGTCTCAACACTCTCCGAGCAGAGAGAACTTTACCCTCCACTGATGTTGTCATGGCTGCCTCCTTTCGTCTATCACATCACCATCTATTGGCTACTCTCGCAAAACTCAATGTAGATACTGCAACAAATTTAGTCATCATATTTCAGAGTGTCGAAAGCTTCTTGCCAAAAATACATCTACTTTTGGCAATTCTTCTCAGCCCTCTTATCATCCCACTTCCACTTCTGCTGCTGCTGCTACTATCACCGAAGGACCTTCTAATGAACCCACTTCTCCCAAATTCTCAATGCAAGACATTAAAGTCATTCTTCAGTAACTTCACTCAGAAAATGAACCCACAGATGGGAAAGATTCTTAGGACCGGTCATAAGGTTGGACGACTTTTTCAGCTCTCTTCTCTTCATTTTCCTACACTAACTCTCACCATAGCTATTACTTCCGATATATGGCACTTGTGTCTGGGACATATCTCTCGTTCTAGACTAGGTCCTGTAATCTCTAGTAATTGTTTAGGATCTATTAAACAAACAATTTCGGAATGTGTTTCATGTCAACTTGCTAATCATCATGCTTTACCTTTTCCAGTCAGTAATTTTGTTACTTCTACATCTTTTGACTTAGTTCATTATGATATTTGGGGTCCTGCCCCAACTGCTACTATAGGTAGATCACGTTATTTTGTTAATTTTGTTGATGATTTTTCTAGATATACCTAGATTTATCTTATGCGCAATCAATCTGAGTTATTCTCCATTTATTCTCAATTTGCATCTATGATCAAAACTTAGTTTTCTTACAATATTAAGATTTTTCGTACTGATAATGCTATGAAATACAAGGATCAATCCTTGTCTACTTTATTCTCCCAATATGGCACTCTTGTTTAACGTTCTTGTTTGGGTACTTCTCAACAAAATGTTCATGTAGAACATAAACACCGACACATTTTAAATAATGTTCGGGTTCTTCTTATTGCCTCATCCTATCCTGAAAACTTATGGGGGGGAAGCTGCTCTTACAACTGTGTACACCATAAACAAAATTCCTTCCTCTTTCATAGGTAATATCACTCCCTATGAGCATTTACATAGTCAAGCTCCAAATTATCAATCTCTTTGTGTTTTTGGATGTACTTGCTTTGTTCTTCTTCAATCTCATGAACACACTAAATTACCACCTAAAGCCAGATTATATTGTTTCATGGGGTATGGCATTGAACATAAAGTTTATCGTTGTTGGGATCCTATCTCCAAACACCTTCGAGTGTCTCGTCATGTTACTTTTTGGGAACACAAAATGTTTTCTACCTTATCCAAATTCTAGGTTAATTCGTCTTCGTCTCCTTTCTTTACCAACCCTACTATCACTTTGTTTCTAGATGATTCTTATCCAGGTTTATTCACTCCTGAAAAAAATCTTCAACCTTCGACATCGACACTAGAATCTGCTCCGTCTGTGGAACCTAAATCTGTTCCACCTGTTCCTTCCACTCCTGTGTCACCCACACTTCTACTTTATCATTCCACTCATGTAAGTCATCCTAGTGTTGCTCTCAGTGATTACCATTATTATTATACTTTTGTTTCTCTCTACGACCCTCGCTCCTATCACGAGGCAAGTACTAATCCTCTTTGGCAGAAACCAATGGCAGAAGAACTTCAAGCTCTCACTAGCACTAATACATGGGAAGTGGTTGACTTACCTCCAACGAAGTCTATAGTTGGTTGTAAATGGGTCTATAAAATCAAGACTCGGGCAGATGGTTCCATAGAATGGTATAAAGCTAGACTCATTGCCAAAGGTTTCACACGGGAATTTAGAATTTATTATGAAGAAACTTTTGCTCCGATTGATCGCCTGACATCTGTATGCAGCCTCATAGCTATTGCTTCAGCTTTGACTTGGCAGTTGTATCAATTGGATGTCAAAAATTCCTTTCTCAGTGGTGCTCTCTCTGAAGAAGTGTATATGCAACTGGCTATGATTGTCCAAAAGGAAGGTTTGTCATCTCCGTAAGGCTTTATATGGATTAAAACAGGCACCTCGAGCTTGGTTTTCCAAGTTCAGTTCTACAATGTCTCAACTTAGTTTTAAATCTAGCTCCTACGATCATGCCTTATTCATTCGCCACACTTCTAAAGGTCACATTCTTCTTCTCCTTTATATGGATAACACGATCATTACGAGAGATGATATACAAGGCATTCATGATCTTAAATCCTACCTAAGTCATCAATTTGAGATGAAAGACCTGGGTGTTTTGGGCTATTTTCTGGGACTTGAAGTCTCCTTCGATTCCTCTGGATATTATTTGTCTCAAGACAAATATGCTACTGATCTTATTTCTCGTGCAGGTCTTACAGACGACAAAATATGTAGTACTCCCCTAGAGATAAATGCCCATTTCACTATAACTGATGGCACACCTCTTTATGATGCAACTCTCTATCGACATTTTGTAGGCAGTCTTGTCTATCTTATTGTCACTCACCCTGATATAGCATACGCAGTTCATACTGTCAGCTAGTTTATGTCTACTACTCACACAACTCATTTTGCAGCAGTTCGTCATATTCTTCGTTATGTCAAAGGTACCTTATTTCATGACCTTCATTTCTTCATTACTTCATCCCTTGAATTGCCCGCCTATTCTAATGTTGATTGGGCAGGTGACCCAAAAGACAGAAGCTCTACTACTGGTTATTGTTTCATCATCAGCAATTCTCTTATTTTATGGCGTAACAAAAAGCAGACCGTTGTTTCTTGCTCAAGCATTGAAGCAGAATACCGAGCACTTGCTGACATTACATTTGAGCTTCTTTGACTTTGGTAGCTTTTACAAGACATGGAAGTCTCTCATTTATCAGCTACTATACTCCATTGTGATAATCGAAGTGCAATCCAAACAACACACAATGGTGTTTTTTATGAACACGCCAAGCATATAGGAAGTGATTGTCATTTTATTGGTCATCATGTGCTCTAAGGAACCCTCGCGCTTGTTTCGGTCACCTCTCAACAAATGACAAATATGTTCACCGAAGCTCATGTGCCACATATATTTCATGAACTTGTTTGCAAACTCCAGATGACAGACTCTCTACCACCTTAAATTTGAGGGGGATGTTAATATATATAATTCAGTTGTTAATAATATAATTAAAGTTTCATTTTAGACTTAATTATAAGCTTAGGCACTGTTTGTTTTCGTTTGTTTTAGTTTTTGTTGTGGTTTTTGTAAATTTTGAAACAACTCCTAAAATCATGTTTGGTTAAACACATTTGCATATTTCGTTTTTTTAAAAAAATGATAACTATTTTACAAAAACGTAAAAATAACGTTTCGTAATTTTTGAAAACAGGTTTTCATCTATTTTGAAACGTCTTTTTCACAAAACATTCTCTCCTTTATGCCGTTGACTTCATCTTCTGCTTCTGCGTCTTCACCCAATATCTCCAGGTTTGTTTTCTTATGTGATTTGAGCCAACATAAAACTGTAAAAATGAAGAGAGATCTGAAGAAAATAACAGTAGTCATACTTACTAAAAGCAACATGTAGAACTTCTGCTTTAAAGATAAACTTCTGCATTTTTTGTGATGATAAAAAAAAGATACACTCTCGCTCTTCCTCTGAAAAATTTTCGTGTGAAGTGTTTCAGATGTTTAATTTTTGCTTCACCTCTTCCTAAACATAATGAAACTTCATTTTTTTGCGACAAACTGGTTCTTATAAAGAACCAACACAGAACAGCCGTGAAATAACGTTATAGCTATTTTCTTAATCCTTGTGTCATTTAACGTAGAGAAAGCTATAGTTGTTTTCTTCTTTCTCACGGCTTCGTAGCTATTTTTATTCTTGGAATGTAAGTCGTTCTTTGCATAGAGTGGATGGAGCACATGATTTTATAGCTATTCTTGTCTTCACACAATTTAATGTGGCGTGGAGTCCTTACAAAGACATTCTTGTCATCACACATTTATTGTGAAGCCTTATTTTCTTCTCAGCTTCACGTCTCTTTAATGTAGCATAGAGTAGAGTACTATTCTTGTCTTCATGTCATTAATGTGGCATGTGGAGGCATTTAATGAAGGCTTTATCCTAAAGACATTCTTATCTTCACAAGCATTGTCTTCACGAACTGAAAGATTAAATATTTGTACAGTAGCTTATAAGCGTGGAGACCTGAGATTTGAAACATTAAATATTTGTACAGTAGCTTATAACAGTGAGTTGAATTTGATATATATGTAGTCGTTGTCATCATCTTTCGTTAAGTTCTAACTAAACAAAAGTAGAAAAAGGTTCTCTTTCTATCATATATTGATGACAAAAAACTGAAGAGAAAGAGATTGTGTAGTCATAAATTTGTGTTGTAAATGTTAATACATGTTGACAAAGATAAAATTAAACATGTTTTTGTTTTCAGTTTTTTATTACAAATCTCAATGAAATAGATTTTTGTTTTCAGTTTTTATATTACAAATCTCAACTAAACAGGTTTTCGTTTTTTTAAGAAAAAACAGAAACTAAAAATAGGAAATAGAACTAAAAATAACAACAGAAAAATAGAAGTAGAACCAAACAACCTCTTAGCTTTAGGCTTGAGCCAAGCTTCTTTCCTAAATAGGATGTTATTCTTGTGTATTAATAGGCCTCTTTGTATTCAATATAAGATGTAATAACATATACAAATTCTCTCAATTCTCTCAAGAATCGCTTCTTGCATTTCTTTTAGTCTTGTTTTGTTATCTACTTTCCTATTTCCTTATATTGAAGATTGTTGTAAGATGTTCCTCTATCTCCAATAATTTTGGACCTACTACAGGAATAAGATCATATATTTTACGCCTTGATCTTCTTCTTCTTCTTCTTATAGCTTCATATTGATATCAGTTTGTCTTCATCATGATGGAATTGTAGAAGTTAATGAAGATATGATAACCAACCTGTCTTACAAGAGCAAAACTTCAATAAAGCTAGAAAAAAAAAAACAATTGTAGGATTTTCAATTTTGGTTAGGAGACGCTTCCAATCTCAACGTTGGTGATTGTGTTGGAAATATTGATTCAAAGTTAAAATTGAAGTTTTTGTTTAAAGATAAGATATTTGTTAAAAGATAAAATTTTATTTATTAATATAAAGTTATTATCTAGTTAGGATTTAAACTTTTGAATTTGATTTGTTCTATCATACTCTGATTGGTGACATTCAAGAGTTTATGCGACGAGATTGGTCTTGTTGTCTTCAGCATATCTTTCGGGAAGCTAATCAGTGTGCCGATTTTTTAGCACGACAGGGCTCTTCCAATACGTTATCTTGGTCTATCTGGGTCTCTCCGGCTCCGGACATGCGCACTCTGCTTCTTAATGATCAGAGATCTGTTGCTTTTTTGAGGCTTTAGTCCTCCTTGTTTTGTTCCTCCATTACACCAAAAAAAAAAGAAGAAAGAAAACATTCATCAATGTGACCATTGTGAGAAGTTTGGTCATGAAGAAAAAGATTATTGACACAAAAGAAAGCCTCAATGCTCAGGGACGGAGCTATGTTATAGGGGAAGAGGGCCATGGCCCCCCCTTTCAAAATTTTTTAAAAAAATTACTTATATAATTAAAATTTTTAAAATTACAAATATAAGTGGCCCCCCTTAGAGTTGAGTCTGACTCACTTAAAATTTTTAGATGTTGGCCCTCGGCCCCCCTTAGAGTTGAGTCTGGCTCCGTCCCTGTCAATGCTATAACTGCAAAAGAATTGTAAATTTAAAAAAAGAAGAACATGCAAATTTGATTGAAGTGGCTGAAGAAAAAACTCTTTTTTTTAATTAATCGAGAGAAGTGCTCAACAATGATAAGATGATGAGAAGGTACATCAACAATGGTAAGATGATAAAAAAGTGCATCATTGATGATAAGAAAGTAGTGCATCATACAGTGAAGAGCAATACTTCACAAATAAGAAATTTAGAGAGATGTGCCATATAAAGTTTGAATTTTTTGCGACTTTGAATCAAGGGAAATTGTTGTAAAGATTGATTCAAAGTAAAAAATGAAGTTTTTGATTAAAGATAAGATATTTGTTAAAAAAATAAAATTTTATCATTTTATCTTTAAGATAAAGTTATTATCTAGTTAGGATTTAAACTTTTGAATTTGATTTGTTCTATTTAAATATTAGCTAAGTTTGTTATTTCATTCTCTATATATTTAAGCCTTTATGTCAACGTAAATTGCAACCTATTATCTCTTACATTATATCTTTCTATTCTACTATATTTTTGTTAGTTTTTGATTCTAAAATCCAACATATTGTTCCTCAGGATTGCAGAATCAACGATGTTTTTCAACTGAAGGGTATCGTGTCAATGATATGCGCAGAAGTTGTTAGCCTCACCAACTCCTCCAAGATCCCCCCTGAATTTTCTATGCTGGTTAATCCGTTCTGTTTACGTGTGATGGTAGCTTCGGTTGGTGACAGAATTTGTTGCATGCAGTGGTTAGCGGTTTTTATGCGCACCATGTGAAGGAATGCTAGTAATAGCCACCTGCCATGGTTAGCTGGTGATGGTATACATGATCGAGGAAGCTGAACCATTTGAGTTACATACAAGTCCCTTTTCTTCCTTACTGTTCTTTTTCACCGCCCCCATGATACAGTTCCTGCTCTTATAGCTTAATACACTGTGATGAGTAAGTGTGCCATATCTTTTGCAATAGTTTCTGTCGTCACTTTGGAATGCGAATGAATGAAAGCGAAAGCTATTTTACCTTTTGCAATTTATTGGTTTATGCACTAATCCTAATGCCCCAGAAATGAGGGGTAAACATGTGGGATTAGATCTTAAAGCCTTGTCAGCTTCGGATTTCATCGTTCAACTAGGCTGAAGCAGGCTATCATCTTACAGAAAGGGAGCGCGCAAGAAATATCGATGGAAATGAACATCAAAGTTTACAGCACAGTGTTTCTGAGTATGATGCTATAGAGCTTTCTCTGCTGAAGTCTTTCCATGTCGTTGCAGAAACCCGGATTTATTCATCTATTTTACCTCAAATCTTGACTATGGTAAATTTTTAGGCTGAAGTTGCTGATCTTTACTCATTAGCCATCATAAATGACTATAACCTACCTTGTGAGAAATCAACTGAAACAA
>JANTNU010000003.1:7163094-7173517 GCA_024752395.1 Erythroxylum havanense
TTGAAGTCCTTCCTTCATAGTTAGCTTCACACAAACATTTTTGGAATTTTGAAGTATGCTTTGAGAGTAAAGATGACAAGAAGAAAAAACATGTTTTTGTCTTAAAACAAGTATGTAATTGATCTATTAGCTGACACTGAAAAGTTGAAAACAAAGTCATACAATGCTCTATTAGTCCCTAGTTTACAACTTACTAAAGATGGTGGATTGTTTGAAGACCCTGAGAAAAATAGGAGATTGGTTAGAAGATTGAGCGATCTTACAGTAGCTCACCTTGATATTGCTTATTCTGTAAGTATTATAAGTCAATTTATGTCTTCTCTAACTATGCTGCCTTAGAACAAATCTTATGTTAGTTAAGAAAGAGCTCTTGGTTGAGAGATTGAGTGCTTTTCGGATGTTGATTGGGCAGGTTCTAAGGTTGACTAAAAATCTATTACTAGTTACTATGTCTTTGTTGGAAGAAATTTGATCTCATGGAATAGTAAGAAGCAATAAGTGATATCCAGATCTAGTGCAAAGTCTGAAGTATAGTTATGACACAGTCAACATGTGAGATAATGTGGATATATTAAATTTAAAACAAATATTAGTTTTACAGCTTTAATACCAACAAAGTTGTGGTATGATAATCAAGTTATTCTACACATTGCTTCTAATTTTATGTTTCATGATCAGATTAAACTTACAGAGATTGACTATCACCTTTGCAAAGCTTGATTTTGCAGGATATATCAAAACTGAAAAATAAATTGGAGAGATTTTCACAAAAGGTTTAAATGGAATTCAGAATAATTATATTAGTAACAAGTTAGATATGATTCATATTTAATTATTTATATTCCAACTTAAGAGGGAGAGTTATAGATTATGTAAGAGATTAGTTTTGAACTAACTAGGATAAATATACAACAGTACCCTTAAAATCAATACAGAAGTATATTTCTGCATAGTTTGAAATAAGTAAGAACATTATGGTGTAATTAAGCCTAAAGCTTCAACCTTTTTATATACTCTCTATGGATTATAGATATATACAAGTGTTTAGCATTTACTCAGTACTTTCATTACCCAGTCAAGAGTCCGTACTGATGGTCTTCTAAGAAACAAATTTAAACTGCTGAGAAAACCAAATACAGAACAGGTCAAATTGGAAAGACTAATTACATCCTCATAACTCTTGGAGGGTGCTTTCCCTTTCAATTTAATAGAAAGTTAAATTGACAGAAGAGATTATATGAACATCAGAAAAGTCTAGTAGATTTGTTACTTTCTCTTTCAGAATTCAAATCTTATATAGTTTCTGGGAAGGACCTGTGAACAAAGAACAATGTCTTGGGTGTGTATGTATTATATATTTACTGTTCTATTCTCCGTCAGTTGTTTCACCCTGACATGCTTTTTTATGCCTGGTTTAGATTCAGGATAATGTTCAATATAGATTATGAACAATTCAATATACCTGGTCAAAGCAATGAACACAGGTATGAATGTGGTTCGGTTGCTCATGCAGGCTGGTACAACTCAAAAACACTACTTGCCGACGAAGTATGCCAAATTAGTTTCTTAGTCTGATCGCTTCCTTTTGTTTATTGTTTCTGTTTTGACTTATACTAGTTCTTCGGATTTGTAAAGGCAGCGTTAAGAATGCAGAATCAACCAGGTGCTGGTCAATCAACTTAGGAAATACGTAATAATATTTCTAATGATAGATTAGTATTAAAGCTTCTATCTTCGCAGAAACCAAAGTGCAAAACTTGTGGATCAAGGTCTGAAATTTGACTACCAGTTGTCCTTTACGTTGCTTGTCGTTTTCCATTGTTCTACCCATTTAAGAGTCAGGAAAGTCAAAAGAAATTGCATGGAAATATTGAAATGAAGAAATAATTTATTTAAAATATGTAATTTGTAATATATACTACAGGATTCAACAGAGCGCTTCGACATTCTCACTTCATTTCCATTACCAGCAAGAAAGATGACATTACCAATGTTTACATCCCACATTGTTCTCTCCCTCCCTCTAGCGTTAATCCTTTGGCATTGCCAGAAAGCATCAGCACTTTCTCTTGTCTCCTCTACCAATTGTCCCAAAGATCAGAGCTTTGCCTTGCTCGGGCTTAAGAACTCATTTTCTTTTGCCAAGGATGCTTCTTTGGATTGCAGAGGATCGTATCCCAAGATGGTTTCCTGGAAAAATGGCACAGATTGTTGCTCATGGGAAGGTATCATTTGTGACCCCATCAGTGGCCAAGTTATTGAAGTTGATCTCAGTTGCAGCTGGATTCAAGGACCAATCCCTTCTAACAGCAGCCTTTTTCACCTCCGAAGCCTCCAAAGACTCAACCTTGCTTTCAATTATTTCAATCACACCAAGATGCCATCTAAGTTTGGTTGGTTAACAGGTTTGACTCATCTAAACCTGTCTACTACATTTTTGTCTGGTCCAGTTGCATCTGAGATCTCTTACTTGTCTAAACTGATTTCTCTCGACCTCTCACTAAACGATGAGTTGATACTTGGAGCTCCTGATTTCAGCAGACTAGTTCACAACCTAACTAATCTTGTTGAACTTTATCTTGACTATATTGACATGTCCACTATTGCACCCAGTTCTTTAGTGAACCTTTCTTCTTCCATACAGTCTTTGAGTCTTGATCTCTGTCAACTGAGAGGAAAATTTCCAGAGAAATTGTTTCACCTACCAAATCTTCAGCTGCTCAGTTTATCAGTAAACAGTGAGTTGCAAGGTTCTTTACCACAGTCAAACTGGAGCAGTCCCCTTGTGTTCTTGCAACTCGGTGGCACAAAGTTCTCAGGAGAGTTGCCCGATTCAATTGGCAATCTCAAGTCTCTGATGATATTGGATTTTTATGGCTGCAATTTCAGGGGATCAATTCCTGCTTCACTTGGGAACCTTCGTCAACTCACAGAACTAAGCCTTGCAGAAAACAACATGACTGGTGTGATTCCAGATGTTTTTGGTAATATTGGCAACTTATTCCGTCTTGCTTTCACCAATAATAGTTTCACTGGTCAACTTCCTTCATCAATCTTCAGCCTCAGAAAACTTTCTCGTTTTGATCCCTCACAAAATAAACTGGAGGGTGGCCTTCCAGAGGAGATATGTAATCTTTCTAGTCTCACCTATCTCGACTTATCATACAACTCCTTTAGTGGCAAGATACCATCTTGTTTGTTCTCTCTCCCAACTTTATCGACACTTTACCTCAATAATAACAAGCTTGCGGGGGAGCTTAGTGAATTTAAATCCAAGTCCTTGACAGATATAAAGATGAATGATAATATGATTCAGGGCAGGATTCCACCATCGATCTTCGGATTGAGAAGTCTTAGTAATCTCAATCTTCAATCAAATAACTTGAGTGGGACTGTGGAATTGGAGAAATTCTCAGTATTCACAAATCTTTCGGTACTTGATCTTTCTTTTAATAGTCTATCAGTGATAACTGAGTTAAGTGGAAACTCAAACCTGCCAATGTTCTACAGTTTGGGATTGTCAGCTTGCAACATAAGTGAGTTGCCGGACTTCTTGAGAACCCAAAACCAATTGACAGTTTTGTCTATGTCCCATAATAGAATTCACGGTCAAATTCCTGAGTGGCTGTCAACATCCGTGGTGAAGAATTCTTTAAAATCCTTAGTTCTTTCTCACAATTTCCTTACTCGTGTGAATCGATTTCCTCCTACACTGGAATCTGTTGACCTGAGTTCTAACATGCTTCAACAGCCATTTCCTGTTCCTCCACAGTCTATGTACATCTTTCTCATCTCTAACAATAAACTATTTGGAGAACTCCCTTCAACTATCTGCAATATTACTAATCTTATGATCCTTGATGTATCGAACAATAGCCTGAGCGGCACTATTCCAGAATGTTTGGAAAATTTGAGCAACCAACTCTCTGTGTTGAACTTAGGGAGGAACAGTTTTCACGGTAAATTCCCTGGAAGATTTGGTGAGGAAGCTATACTAAGGAACTTTGACATGAATGGCAATCAGTTTGAAGGACCATTGCCAACATCTTTAGTCAATTGCAAAATGTTGGAAGTCCTCGACATTGGGAACAACTTTGTAAACGACACATTCCCTACTTGGTTGGAGACCCTTCCAAAGCTAGAGGTTTTAGTCTTGAGATCCAATAGATTCCATGGTCCCATAGGAAGTCCCAAAACCAACGCTTCTTTCTCTAGTTTGAGGATCATCGATCTTTCTAATAATGATTTCAGTGGCATCCTTCCAGAAACATATTTTAAGAACTTCCAGGGGATGGTGACAGTCGATGATTCCAACAATGCGCCGGAGTATATGGGGGATGTCTACTACATGGACTCAGTAGCTTTGACAATGAAAGGGATGGAGTTGCAACTAGAGAGAATCCTGACCATTTTCACAACCATTGACATGTCAAGTAACAGGTTTGCAGGCCAAATTCCTGAAGTGGTTGGAGAGCTTCGATCACTCGTCATGCTCAATTTCTCTCATAATAGCCTAACAGGCCACATCCCATCCTCATTAGCAAACTTAGCTAAACTCGAGTCGTTAGACCTCTCTTCAAACCAACTTACTGGAAGCATTCCACAGCAACTTTCAGGCCTGAATTTCCTTTCAAAGCTAAATGTTTCATATAACCAGCTTTCAGGAATGATTCCTAAAGGCGGACAATTTGACACCTTTCCAAGCAATTCGTTCGAAGGAAATCTCGGACTATGCGGATTTCCTTTGCCTGAGGAATGTGGGATGACTCCACAAGCTCCTCCATCTGTACCCATTGAGACAGAAGATTCTGACAGTTTATTTGATTGGAAATTTGCACTTATGGGGTATGGATGTGGAATTGTGATTGGACTCTCTATCGGATATATTGTGTTCACAACAGGAAAACCATGGTGGCTTGTGAGAATGGTTGAGAAGCAGCAACAGAAACTGTTAAGAAAGCTTGATAAAGGACGGAGAAGAAAAACAAATTAATTCCCAAGTGACCAGTGTGTAAACCAGTGCAAAGGGCAAAAATAGCTGCATAGGTTCATGTTTCCCATTTTGTTTCACTTTTATGGGAGGGTTTGTTCTGCTGTTTGAACTTCGGCTACACATTTAACATTGTCTTCAGATTTATATGCTTTTGAGATTATACATAGAAATTGCCGATCCAACATAGTAAAGGAAGAATCTTCACTACGCAGTTTATATTGTTCTATTCTCCTGAATCTAAATTCAAGCAAAGTAGTCATTGCTCAGTAACTGCGAGTGTGCATATGTCATTATTTACAAACAGAAACCTTAAAGATCTCATCTTTTGTTCTATAACTGTTAAAGGTAACAGAAACATCTCAAACCAGCCAACATAATACAGAAAAGACGAAGGAAATCTTAACAAATTAATGAATCAGTTGAAAAATACTCCTCCTTTGTGGGTCTTCAACCCTTGGCCAGCTAGATTTCGACGTCGAAGTTGAGCAGTGATCACCTTTACGAGTTATTATAGACAGACACAAACGATTAAGGCCAAGCCAGGTCTAGACAGAACTTGGGGTCCTGCTGCATATCTTCAGATACCTCCAACACAGACTCGTTGGTTATGCTGGTGTGAGCTGTAGGCGACTTTTTCTGAATGGTAGAAGAGACGGCTTTGCCAAAAGAAGAAGAGGGTAAGGTTGAGACAAAAGCCAGATTGGTGTTCTGGGGACGCAGAAGTTCTGATAACAAAAGCACAAGAGTAGCCATTTTAGCAAATCAAACTTCTAGTATGTTGGTAAAGTACAGATTTTTCAAGGCAAAGAGGAAGGTTTTGTTTAAGATACTTTTATGTGTGTGTGTATATATATATATAGATAGTGTTTGATGAGTGGCAGATCTTAACTGAGTAGGGACGGTGGCCGTTGTTTTAGATGCGGTCGAAGATGGTTTATCAATCACTGAGAAACAAGAAAACAGGGGAGGGGTTTTCTGTTTTCTTTGTGATCTTTTACCTTGTCTGGTTTTAATTAGGAAGGGTGAGGTAATCAGAACCGGAAACTAAACAATGGGCCAAAACTGTACACATTCTTTTTATTAATTATATTATTTAAATGGATATATTATTAAAATATATAAATGTTTTTTAATTATGATTTAAGAATAATTTAGTAAAATTTAATAAATTTTTTTAAAATAAATTAAATAATAAAAGAATTCCGTTTTTCTTAATTATAAATATAATTAGTAAAGAAATAATCTTAGGTGAGCATAAAGAACTAAAAGTTCAGGCAGGCTTCATCGCGAGGAGCCCATCAAGCTGGTTATGAATTGTAAGATTTTTACCGAAACTTACCTAACCTTTCTATACTGTTCACGTATGATTATATGGTCCATTTAAAGCCTTCACTTTAACCCATAATCCACGTACATTTTGTCGCCCACTTTTCCAACATTCTTTCTCTGTGATGGGCAGTAAATATGGAAGCGTTGTTTAAACCGTTAGTTTGGTCCATATCTTCACCCACGCATCTGTTAACACCATCATTTGTGCTAAGAAAGAGGATCGAAGTTCTAAACTTCTCAGATCTTTGGTGGAAGGCAATGATTGAAGGTATATTTTTCTTGATTTAAGCTTCCGTTATTATACATATACATATATACATGGTGTTTATATGTATGTATCTTTACGTAAATGTTTGTATGCTACTACTAGGTTTATTTTTCATTTGGTACCAGAACTTCAATCCAACTCTATCTTGCCTTAGAAACCACCAAAAAATTTTCCTCTGTTTTACTATGCTCTGATTGCGTTTCTGCCTAATATATATATGTTTGAGGTTGTTGAATTTTTCGACATTTTGGACCTCCTTGAGACATTAAAGTCATGCTGTTGTCATCCATGAAGCGCTCAATGGTGACAAAATAATGTAGGAAGGAAGGGACGATGATGATCGTACGTGAGGTTTTAGAGTTGCCATTTATTGAACGTTGCATGGTCACTTATGCTACATCTCATGCACGTCGCCTGAGTCTTTTCGTCCCATCGTCGGCCTTCCTGCAGACGCCAGTGTCCTCTGCTGGTTTGGAGTGTCGGGGCTCCGATTGGTTCCAATCGGGCCATGCCTGACCTGGCTGGAGGTTGAAGACGACCCCGATTTTCTTTTTTTAAATAAAATTATTAATATTAATTTTGGTTTAATGTTAGTGATAAATTGGGTTAATTTAGACATAACCTATTATGTTATGATTTTAACTATAAAATCATTTTTGGGTCTTAATATTTTATGAAAAATATTAAGTTTTATTATGTATGTCTTATTATTAGAATTTAAGTTTATGGCATGCATATGATAATTGTTTAATTTTGCACAAATTACATGTGATTAATTGAAAATTTTGTGTGTATAAATTCATGATTATTATACATGCAAAAACTAGATTAAATATTTTGTGCATTATTTTTTATTTATTTGCATTATTTATGACTTGATACAAATATTTAGGCTTTAATTTAAAGATTAAAATAATGTTAGTGGTCATATGATTTTAATTAATTGAGAATAGTCACAGCATCTCAAATTAATTATAATTATATATTTAGCTTTAAGATCACATTAATACATAAATTGTAATTAATCGTACGTGATATAATAAAATCTACCAACAAGAATTTTATTATATTTGTGTGATTAATTAGGATAAAATATTGGATTATATTTCTTAATTTACTCATAAGAATTAAGAAAAGGAATATAATTCAATAGTTTTATCATAACATTTCGGATGAATCTAATTGAATAATTCTTTAGCTCACATGCAAGTCTTATGTCACTAGAGTCATCTATTAAATGCATGATTTACATTTATAAATTATGAATTATTATTGGTCTTGAAATATATATAAAGAGCATATATTTTTATTTCTCAATTTGCAGTTACTCAAACATTTAATATTTCTGATCTTAAGTGTGACATTCCCGAATTAAGAGGTGACAACTATAAGATTTGGAAGGAGATAATTCTGCTTTTTTTAGGCTAGATGGATATAGACTATGCTATTAGGAAGAACGAACCACTAAGTACGACTGAGACCAATACTTCAGAAGCTATTGCTCTTTGTGAAAGGTGGGAGAGGTCTAATCGTCTCTCCGTGACATTCATAAAGACCAAAATATCTGCTGGCATTCGTAATTCTGTTGAACAGCATAGCAATGCTAAAGATCTGTTAAAGACCATTGATGAGCAATTCGCTACATCTGATAAGGTCTTTGCCAACACCTTAATTATGTAGTTGTCATCCTTGAGACTTACTCGAATAAAAGGCGTACGTGATCATATCATGTGTATGAGAGACATAGCAACTCAGTTAAAAGCGTTGGAACTTACAATATCGAAATCTTTCCTGGTGCATTGCAATTTGTGCACTCTGCCTTAACAATATGGTCATTTCAAAATCTCCTATAATATACATAAGGATAAATTGTCGATCAACGAACTGTTGACCATGTGTGTACAAGAGGAAGAGAGGTTGTTGATAGAAGATGTTGAAAGGGTCAATTTGACCGTTTCTAGAAAGAAAAGGCAGGACGATGCTAAGAATAAGGGAAAAGGCAAAGTTGCTCCGCAATCCGATAGAAAGAAGTCATCGAAGTGTTTCTTCTACAAGAAGAGGGGACACATGAAGAAAGACGACAATAAATATAAAGATTGGCTCGAGAAGAAAGGTACTCAAATTTCATTTGTTTGTTATGAGTCTAATATGGTTAATGTTAATCATAACACATGGTGGATTGATTATAGTTTTACAACCATATTTCGAATACTTTATAGGGTACACAAAACCTAAGGAAGCCGGTGGGAAGTGAACAAGTCATCTATTCAGGAAGCAAGACGAGTTCACATGTGGAAGTCATCGACACTTGCAGTTTGGTTTAGAGTAGTGGTTTTGTTTTGTGCTTGGAAAAGACCTTTTATTTTCCAAATTTCTTTAGAAATTTGATTTCTGTATCAAGACTTGTACCATTTAGTTTTTCCTTTAACTTTTCAGATTCTAGTTTTAATTTGTGTAATGGATCGAAAGTTATTGGTTGTGGTACATTATCTGATGGTCTCTATTCCCTTCAGTTACAAAATAATGATGCCTATAATTCGATGTATGTCACTGCTGGATTGAAACGATGTATTGTGAATAAAGAATAATCTATGTTATGACACCGTAGATTAGGACACATCTCTGTTGAGAGAATTAAGCGATTAGTAAATGAAGGGGTACTTTTGGATTTTGCTGATTTTGAGACTTGCGTGGATTGTATTAAGGGTAAACAAACTAACAACTCTAAAAGGGGTGCCAAGAGGAGTACAAACCTATTAGAAATCATACATACAGATATTTGTCGCCTAAATATGGATGCAAAGAGTCTGAAATATTTTATCACCTTCATAGACGACTATTCGCGATATATATATCTCTACTTACTTCGTTATAAGGATGAAGCTTTGAATGCCTTTAAAATTTTTAAGATTGAAGTGGAGAATCAATGTGGAAAGCTGATTAAAATCATGAGGTCAGATAGAGGTGAAGAGTACTATAGTAGATACACTGACAGTGGACAAGTACCTGGTCCTTTTGCGAAGTTTCTTCAAGAACATAGGATTATTGTCTAGTACACCATGCTTGGTTCTTCGGATCAAAATGGTGTGGCAGAAAAAAGAAACCGAACCTTAATAGACATGGTGAGAAGTGTGAGGAGTACCACAAAACTTCCTCAATTCATGTGGACAGAAACTCTAAAGATGGTTGTGTATATATTAAATCGAGTTCCAGCCAAGGCTGTCTCAAAGACACCTTTTGAGTTATTTAAGGGTTAAACCGAGTTTGAGGCATATACGCATTTGGAGATGCCCGTTTGAAGTGAGAATTTACAACCCATAGGAGAAGAAGCTAGACCAAGGACTATTAGTGGGTATTTCATTGGATAAGCTGAAAGGTATGAGGGGTATAGACTCTATTGTTCATCTCACAGCAATAGAATTATGGAATCAAGAAATGCAAAATTTCTTGAGAATGACTTGATCAGTGGGAGTGGTCATTTTTCAGACATAATTTCTGAAAGCAGCCATTACGAAGCTCAACCATCTGGTTCAAGTGATCGATTGATTGTCATTCACACTCCTCAAGGTCAAATGAGTGTGGGACAACCAATTACTGAAGTTCCACGAGCTATTAACACTAATCCAGTAGATTAAGTTGTAAATGAGGAACAACCATAAATTATTGAGCAACCAGTTGAACAATAGGTTGAGCAACAAGTTCCTCATGAGAATGATAATACAACATTAAGGAGATCCACTAGGGTTAGAAGGTCAACAATACCTAGTGATTACATAGTGTATCTACAAGAGTCAGATTACAACGTTGGAGCCAAAAATGATCCTGAAACGTTT
>JANTNU010000003.1:7213119-7226540 GCA_024752395.1 Erythroxylum havanense
AATAAAAATAAAAATAAAAAATGATAATAATGATGATGAGTTTAATAATATAATTAAGAATAAAAAATTACTTATGTAAGGGTAGAGGTATTTCTGAGATTTCCTTATATGTTTTATTTTTGTCTTTAGAATAAGAATTCTTATACCACAGTCTTGAAATAAAAATAAATAAAGACAGTAAGCAAACACTATAAAATACAGAAATTTTATGTACTTGTCATTTGCCTTCGTCTGTAGAGACGACAACCAAACGTTATGTAAAAGGACTTGTGAGTTACAAGACCCCACGTGCTCCTCAGCCCCTTTGGATGCAGTCCCTAACGGGCTCTATAGTTAAACAGCCGTAACGATAATCTCAGAAACTAGAAAGTTAATCAACGAAAGTCAGCGTAAATGAACCCCGAATCCAACGGCTGAAATTAGTTTATTATCGTCTCTGTCACAGGCGTAGGTATAAGCTCAAACCACCAATTTAGTTTGGGATGTTTTCTGGGTTTTTTGTTATGAACCCAACATGGCATCGATGATCCAACTTCTTCGGCCGATAACACATACCAAATTCCATTTTAATCCTTATCCTCCCAATTCATGCTCTTTCCGCGCACAAACTAGAAGTCTCCACTTCAATTCCTTCTCTTTCCCTTCTGGGACTTTGCAGAGGTTCAAGGTGAGAGAGGACACAATCTTGGCCAAGTGTCAGGAAGGCGACTCCCAGGCCAGCTCCGGCGATAAGAGGACAGACGCTGACAACCAGAAGATCAACAACAATCCTCCGAACAAGCAACGGCGACAAAAGCAAGGGAAGAGCCAATGGTGGTGGTCGAAGCGGCAGAGCTGGAAATGGCAGCCCTTGATTCAGGCGCAAGAAATTGGGGTTTTGCTTTTGCAATTAGGAATTGTTATGTTCGTTATGCGGTTACTCCGGCCTGGGATTCCCTTACCCGGGTCGGAGCCCAGGCAATCTTCCACTTTAGTTAGTGTTCCTTACAGTGACTTCTTGAGCAAGATTAATACTAATCAGGTCCAGAAAGTTGAGGTCGATGGTGTGCATATTATGTTTAAGCTGAAGAATGATGGGAATGCGACCTTCGAAAGCAGTGAAATGGCGACTAGTCGGCTTCATGAATCGGAGTCGTTGTTAAGGAACATGGCGCCGAGGACAAGGAGGATTGTGTATACGACTACCCGACCGAGTGATATAAAGACTCCGTACGAGAAGATGCTCGAGAATCAAGTAGAATTTGGGTCTCCGGATAAGCGCTCTGGTGGATTCTTCAACTCGGCTTTGGTGAGTTCAGGTGGTTGTTTTTTTGCTACTAGATATCGATTTTGGGCTGTAATTCAGTATTTTTCTTCTTAGTCTTGAGAAATGTTACAATCTACGTTTTTCCTAATATTGTGCGATTTGTTGGTTAAATGGTGGTAAAGTATGGTTTTTCAACAAACTATCGCGTTCAATAGACTAGCATTAATGTGGGAAATTGGAATGATGTAGGACAAATAGAAAAATTATTAACTAGTAACTAAAAGCACAAAATTTGGAAATATGATTGATATTAGGCTGCTGAAATATCAAGCTTCAATGTTGGATTTTGGCTAGGGATGCTGAAATTTTAGTGTTTTGATTGCTAGAAATTTAGGTTAAGATTTTAGGGTTTAATATGGCTAGAATATAGGTTTGCTGGAATTTAGTAAGGAACACAAGGAATGAAGTTAGGAAATTAGTAATCACTCCTAAGATCTAAGAATCACTCTTAGAAGAAAGCATTACACCTTCTAGTTGAAAACTCAAGTTTGCAGAAAAATTCCAGATTGCTTATTCTTATTAAAGGGCTGAATACAAATATATATAGAGTTTTAGAACTCTTATTCTAGTAGGAAGAGGTTTCTAACAAATTTAAATCCTATTCTAATAAAAATTTTACAAGTCCTAAACAGCTAGGATAACATTTGTAAAATAGAATAATATATTTATACTACTACTTCCTATCTAATAAGGAATCCTATCATAATCTAAATTTCAGCCCTTATTTTTTATTGTCAACTCAATTCCCAATCATCATCCCACCAAATTAAGGCTTGTGGTTGACGAATTTTTCCTCTTTTATTTCTTCTATATACTTTTAAGTTCTTTTGTATCGTGGAACTAGGTGCGAATTTGGTATCAATCAAATCTTTCTTCTAGCACTGCAATATAAAAGTTGATTTAGTGATTTTGAAAATCTTCATTTTATTATTGTGTATATCAAACTTCATTATATCATATCAGAGAGACCAAATTCCATTCATATTATATTTCTCTTGTAGCCTAGTGCCTATCACATTTAATACTGGCAATTAGGCAACCAACTAGAGCAAGGTCACAATAAATAGTGAACTGGCTTTTCAGTATTATGAGAGGTAGATGGTTTGAATTGTTTCCAATTTTTCATTTTGCACTTTTTTCTGTTTGTTACAAATGCTTTATTGATGATGATAAAGGAATCTGTACTTCTTCATTAGAATACCCCCATCAATGGCGACAGCAAGGGGTTATCTTTCGTAAGCACCCTTCCAGTTGGGAAGATAAGAACTTTTCATATTGTAAATACTATGAGTAGATTATTTGTGCTAAAGGTTGGAAAGAAAGAAAATGTCCTTTAGTAAATTATGATAAATTCGATCAGGAGTTTGCTTGTTTGATTTTTTTCCACGTTCATCGCAGATAGCTTTCTTCTATGTTGCTGTGCTTGCAGGCCTTCTTCACAGGTTTCCTGTTAGCTTTTCTCAGGTGTCAATTATCAAATTGCTCTTAAATTACATTAAAGCTAAGCAATGCTGTGAGAATTCTCAGTGGATATATGGTTGTAGTGCAGCATGCAGCAGGGCATATTAGGAACCGTAAATCTGGGGGTTCTGGTGGTTCAAAAGTGTCTGAGCTAGGAGAAGCTATCACTTTTGCTGACGTTGCTGGTGTTGATGAGGCTAAGGAAGAGCTAGAAGAAATAGTGGTAGATAACCCTTTACTGTTTTTCTTGATCCTGGTGATTTGATGATACCCTGAGGGTGTTAGAACCTTTCTTTGAATTTTGGAGTTGATCTTTCTGTTGTTTTTTTATTGCCCAGGAATTTCTTAGGAACCCAGACAGGTATATAAGACTTGGTGCTCGACCTCCTCGAGGTGTTCTCCTGGTGAGTTTATGAATATTTTGGTTTACTGTTCCTCAAAACAATCTGTTTGTGAAATAATGATTCTTTTAGTGGCAACCATGCAGCATCTTAGATTAGTCACAAGCATGTCCACAACTCGTGCTGCCCTTCTACTGAGAAGGTTTTCGTAGCTACAAATTTCTAATTTGATTTTGTGACAGTGACCTGCTTGTCTTTTGAGTTTTAGGCATTGTTGATTTGAGTCTTTGCTTGACCAATGGAAGATAGCCTTAGGTTAATAAATTCTCTTGTGATTGGTTTTGAGCAGTTAATTGTATGCCATCTGACTGGATTTCACTACTGTATTCTAGTATTTCTTGTAAATTATTGTTTGCAGTTGGTAACTGTTATTTTCTTTATCTTACAGGTGGGTCTTCCTGGGACAGGCAAGACACTTCTGGCAAAGGCTGTAGCTGGAGAAGCCGAAGTTCCCTTTATCAGCTGCTCTGCAAGTGAATTTGTGGAGCTTTATGTCGGCATGGGTGCCTCCCGTGTTAGAGATCTCTTTGCACGGGCTAAAAAGGAAGCACCATCAATAATATTTATTGATGAGGTATGGCTTTTTTGTGTGTTTATTGCTTGTCTCTTTGGTTGTTGGCAAAAATATGCATGAAGAGGAGTTCATGGCATCTTTGTATTTTGTACCCTTTTTGCAGATAGATGCTGTGGCAAAAAGCCGTGATGGGAAATTTCGCATTGTCAGTAATGATGAACGGGAGCAAACTTTGAATCAGCTGCTCACTGTTAAGCCTCTTTCCAAAGGATTGTTGATATCTGGATTTAGTAGGAATTCTAAAGCTTGAATCTTCAAAACTATTTGCAGGAGATGGATGGGTTTGATAGCAACTCTGCTGTTATTGTTCTTGGTGCAACAAATCGCTCTGATGTTTTAGACCCTGCACTTCGCCGACCTGGAAGATTTGATCGTGTAGTTATGGTTTGTATGATAATTAATCATGTTCGACATGTTAAGGTGTGACAAATAAACAAGTTCCATAAGTCTCAAAGCTTCTTTTCCTCATCCCACCTTAGGTCGAAACCCCTGATAGGAATGGAAGAGAAGCTATTTTAAAAGTCCATGTTTCCAAGAAGGAACTTCCTTTAGGTGAAGATGTTGACCTCAGTGACATTGCCTCTATGACCACTGGCTTTACAGGGTACTAGTGACTAGTGGTTCTCTTATTTTTTTCTCATTTTGGGAAACATGATAGGAATGAGCTTTGTATTTTAACAGGGCAGATCTTGCAAATCTAGTAAATGAAGCTGCTTTATTGGCTGGAAGGATAAACAAAGCTGTAGTTGAGAAAATTGATTTCATTCAGGCGGTTGAGCGGTCAATAGCTGTAAGTTTCTCCCTCTCTTAGTGTTCATCTGAATAAAATCTGCAGGTGAAATATTTAACTCTGATGGCTATTGAAGATTTTGAATCTCTTTTTGTTAACCCTAAGCCTAGAAAGTCAACTAAAAGATCTCTCAAGTCAACTTGAAAACTATTTATGGATGAATTTTAAAATCTAGAAGAATGTCAGAACAAATACTAAAATTAGCCTATAATTAGAAAGAATCAAAATCTACAAAATATGTTCCATAGGAATTAAGGTATCCAATCTCAGAACAAATATTAACAATTAGCCCATAATTTGAAACAATCAACATCTTGAAATATGCTCCATAGGTATATTCGATAGCAAAAAGAAAATATAAAATGTTGGCAATAGATAGCTGATGAGAACTATGATCTCAAGTTGATAGAATTAAATGAGTTAACTAGCTTACTCTTCTGATTGGCATAAAATGAGTCTTCGCATTCTAAGAGTTCAAAAAAGGGACAAAAATGGAAACAGAGTTGTAGAAACAAAATACAGATATTTTGAGTGGACTAAGTGCAGAACTGAATCAAATTCCTTCTATTGTAGGGTATAGAGAAAAAAACTGCCAAGTTGCAAGGAAGTGAGAAAGGTGTTGTTGCACGCCATGAAGCTGGTCATGCAGTGGTTGGTACTGCTGTTGCTAATCTACTTCCTGGACAGCCACGAGTCGAGGTAAAAGCATGGCAATGCTTTTACAAAGTGTTTTATGTTTATTTTGGATGTTTTAATAGAATTTGAGTATAAAAGCCACACAGATGGAAGCTACGATGCTCTAAGTGGCTAGCTTATTCTTCTTTCAAGTAGCCAACATAAATGAACTACTTAGTGATTTTGGTTTTGGTTTTAGTTAAAAACTTGTAATGTGCATATCTTAGTGTCTACTTGGGTTGGAAACAGCCCAATGCATGGAGTTTCGAAGGGCCAAGTCCTCCAACTTTTAATTGTACTTCCACAAGATGCATCAACAGTGTAGGTAACTACAGTTTATTGAACTATTTTTGACATGGAATTTTGTATTCTTTTCTTCTTTGAAGAAGAAAAACACCGATTTTAAATGTTTTCCTGATAGGGCAGTTGAAAACTGTCTCAGTAAACCATTTTGGAATTGTTAATTATTTATTGCTTTATAGTTCACAAGGAACAAGTTATGGAAGTTTATGTGTGCTTCTCTGACTTTGGTTGTTATGCTTGATGCAACAGCCATCACTTCTGTTATTAGACATTAAGGTGCTATAATAATTTGTTATTTCGCCAATGACTTTAAGTTCTACTTGTCATTAGAAATTAAGCATATTACCACGGTCAGGAGGAGCATTGGGGTTTACTTATAGCCCCCCTACAAATGAGGATAGATATTTGCTCTTCATTGATGAATTACGTGGCCGCTTGGTTACACTATTTGGAGGAAGAGCAGCGGAAGAAGTTGTTTATTCAGGACGTGTCTCAACAGGTGCACTGGATGATATACGGCGAGCTACTGACATGGCGTACAAGGCTGTAGCTGAATATGGTCTTAATCAGACAATAGGCCCTGTGTCCTTAGCAACCCTATCTGGAGGTGGACTGGACGAGTCTGGAGCTGCTTCATGGGGAAGGGATCAGGTACTGATTCTTCAAACTCAATTCCTTCTTGCTATCAGTGTTATGTAAAGATGATCTGTCATCGGAAAAAATAAAGCTGACCTAAAGTTTCAACACAACAGGGACATCTTGTTGATCTTGTGCAAACAGAAGTGAAAGCATTGCTGCATTCTGCTCTAGATGCGGCACTTTCTGTTGTGCGTGCAAATCCTACTGTTTTGGAGGGGCTTGGTGCCCATCTCGAAGGTAATATTGGATACTTCATTATTGTTGCTTGGAGCATTACTGGTGCATCTAGAAGTCATCTTCAATCCAGCTTTGCCTTCTTTGGGCTAGTTTTCTTCTAGCAATCCATATGATGTCACTGAAAGGTTCTCTAGATATTATGGTCTCTAGTGTGATAATCAGATCCCAGATTCCTCTCCTAATGTACTTCTTCCTGTCCTAGCAATATTGGGTTGGCCTGTGATTCAATCTACTCTACTTCAAGTGCATGTTGTTGTGTATAAAATACCATTCCTATAACTACCATGGCATTCAAGTATTTATTTGATTAATTTGCTGGTGCAGAGAAAGAGAAAGTAGAAGGTGAAGAGCTGCAAAAGTGGTTGAAATTGGTGGTTGCTCCAAAAGAGCTTTCAATCTTTGTCAGAGGAAAGCAAGAGTCTCTCCTATCACTGCAAGCAGGCTCGTGATAAATACAGCTTAGTCAGCCCGTGTTTCAGGAAAAGTTTGGAGGGAAGCTTATAGCTCTATTTGTGAGTTATAATAGAAATTTGCCAAGGATTGACTCACTGTTACAGCATTTTATGTTTGGGTGAGGTTAATTTTTGGCTCAGTCTTAACATTAATGGTCCAGAACCTGAAGAAACGAGGAAAGCTGAAATTCACTTCTGTCAGATCCTTCTCAAGCCTTATCGCCATCTTGATGTCAGCTCAGATTTCACAGGTTCGTTGTTTGAGATCTGTTGTGCATTGACTATTATTTCAGTTCAGTTTATACGAGAGATTGATGGAAATTGTAACAAAATTTTCGGTTTACATATATTATGTGCCATATAATATTTCAGATAGGTCGGTTCATGACGGTATGGCTTTGACACACTTGGTTATAGAAATTGCAACTTTATTTTTTTTTCCAATTTTACTTTTACCACTAACTTGATTAGGCCATTGGAAAGGAAGACGGAAACGTAATTCAGAATCCTGGAAATCATTATGTTCTTTTTTCCTGGAATTATTTGAATTGGGTTAACCGAGGAAAGAATGTTCCCACAAAGGTGACCAATGGGGTGTTTGGGACCTCTCAATTTGAACTTCGTCTTTGGAGAAGCTCATGGAAGCCAGAAACTTGATGTTGCAGGTGTATTTACTTATCTTGGAGAACGAGTGGATGCTACGCCACTGCTAGAGCCTAATAGGATTTCCCGACGATATTTAATCTTAGGACACAACAAAAGAAATATCAGTGTTACTTTCAAGGAAAACGAGTTTGGTGTCTGTCTGTCCCACCACCTATGTATTATGTTCTTTCATTTTTGGCTTTAGACATTAATCTTCACTTCAAACCTGTAAGTGACTTTATTTTGAAAATCTAGACCAGACATCAAACTGGTCAGAAAAAAGGTTTAAGATTTAAAAGTTTGATTAATATTAAATCATTAAAAAATTAATAAGTAATAAAAAATAAAAATTATAAGAGTAGGTAAAAATAAAATATTTTATTGAAATAAAAAATACCAATGTTTATTATTTTGTAATAAACTAATATTAAATAAATATGAGTTTAATATAAAATTTAAAATAACAATTGCATCAAAATTTTATTTCTAAAGAAGGTGTGACTTATTATCGTCCAAATCTCCAATTTCTTTAACACAAGCATTCAAATTAAGTTATAAATTAGTAATGTATGAAATTATTCTAAATTGTAATTTTGTAATATATTATACTTTTAACTTAAATATGATTAAAATAAGCTATAAACTAACAATTAGTAGACTTTTTTAATTTATGCGTTGTGACATTTTTTTCCATAAATTGCCTTTTTAAGTTCATTATAATTAGGATCAATGATAGTTTTTCCTTCTTCGATCAAAGATTAATATGTTTAAGTTTCCAATCGAGCTTAAGCTTTAATTAGAGGAAAATGATTATATAAATAAAGTATTTGGACCTTTGCCTCAATCATACATTCAATTGAGCTTTTTTTTACTTGACTTGTCCCAATTGGGTTTTGAAATATTAAATATTTTTAAAAAGATTGAGTTTTTTAGCTTGATCTGGCCTAAATAAGCTTTAAATTATTTAATATTTTTTAAAGGATTGGACTTTTATGTCTTAACTTGACCTATTGAGTTCTATCCTAACTAAAGTATAATTGGCTTTAGGTTTAGATCAAGTTGCCTACGTTTGATCGGACTTCATCGGGCCTAAGACCATGTTTGAACTTTAAAAAATATTTTCATATAGACTAAGCTTTACCTAGTCTGTTGTCATCTCTAAAATTTTTATTGGAGAATTAATTTTTTTAGGAGCTCAGTAGCCATCACGTCTTCTACAACAACCAACACATCGATTACCTGATAATAACCACTTTGTCAATGCTCAAACCTCGACACAAAACTATCTTCCCACAATTACTCAACTTAGAAAATCCAATTCCTTACACTCTTGAGCTACCAAAAGTTACCTAGTCTTATTGATGACACATTACCTATCCCCTCTAAAACCATTATCTTACTCAATATTGAAATAAACTCATAGTGAATCTTTTCATAATTAATCAATTACTTTTATCTTGGATTTTTTCTTTAGTAAGCTAAGAAGTTTTTTCATATGTGATCGTAGCAAACTTTAGTGTCTATTTGTTGAAGAAATAATTTAATTACTGTAAATATTAGTTTTGGGTTAGTTTCATTCTCGTTACTGTTAATTGTATAGTTAGTTTGTTAGTTGGTTAGAGGGCAGTTTCTTTTGTTAAGCTGTATATAAGACTCTTCTTGCTAGTTAATAACAACGAAGAAAGTTTCTGCATTCTCTGTTTTCTTCGTACGGTTGAAATTCGTTCATGGTATCAGAGAGGAAGACGATCTGTAGTATCAACGATTAACTGTTAACAACAATATGGGGACGAGGATGCCAGACGCTGATCAATTTCCAGATGAATGTTATCAGTTATACAATTCTGATCATCCTGGAATGATGTTAGTTACCGCACAGCTAACAGATACGAATTTTTACTCGTGGAATATATCTATCCGCAATTCTTTAGAAGCAAGGGATAAACTCGAGTTTATTGATGGAACTTTATCACCGCCATCAAGAGAAACGTCGTATAAAAAATGGCGTAAAGTAGATTGCATGGTGAAACAGTGGATTCTCAATTCTATTTCAAAGGAGATTGTAGAATCCTATATCACTTGTGGTTCAGCGAAGATATTGTGGGACAAGCTTGAGGAAGTGTATGGAGAGAGCAACTTGCCGCAATTATTTCATGTACAGCGTGAGATAAATTCTGTTGAACAAGGTAATTCTTCGATAACTACCTATTATAACATAATTAATCGATATTGGGATGAGTTAGGGCAACTTATGCCTATACCGGTTTGTAGTTGTCAAGGTTGCCACTGTGGAATTAATAAACGTCTAGTGGATATCGATAATGCTAGTAAGCTAATTCAGTTCTTGATGGGGTTAAATTCATCTTATGATCATATACGAAGTCAGATTCTAGCTCAAGATCCTCCTCCATCTGCGAGCAAGGCTTATTCACTGGTACTCCGAGTTGAAAAACAGAGGCAGGTGCATATGTTACATGAGGATACTGATGCTGTTGCTATGCTAGTAAAAGATGGTAGAAATAATAGAACTGGAATTTCTGAGGGAGATCGTGTGAATAAAATTGGTTTCAGAAAGAAAGATGCTAAACGTAAAGAAGACAAGCATTGTGATTATTGTTCCTTGGATGGTCATGAGCGAGAAACTTGTTTTAAGTTGCATGGCTATCCTGATTGGTATGTGGAATTAAAGAATAAGCGGGTGGGTGTTGGAAAAGGGCAGCAGAAACTTAGGTCTGTGCATATGGTTGACACAGTTGAGAAGGATATGCCAAAAGAGTATGATATGGCAACTGGGTCACAATCATTATCATCTTTAATTCAGCAGGAACTCTCTCGACTATTGAAAGGGAAGTCAATTGAGGAATCTCATCTTTTAAACATGGTACAAACTGAATTTGCAGGTATGTCTCACTTAAATCCTGCTATTAAGTCTGTCCCAGTATTTGCGAATTGGATTGTAGATTTAGGTGCTACATCACATATATATGTTGATAAACACTTGTTTCAGTCGTTGGTGCCTGTAGACAAGGTTACAAAACTGTTTTTACCTAACGGGGAGATGAATAATGTTCAATATAGAGGTGTTGTAGTTTTGAATGGGAAGATAACCTTGAAATCAGTCCTTTACGTACCCACTTTCAGTCATAATCTTGTTTCAGTGAGCAAGTTAGCCAGCCAATCATTATTCAATGTTTTATTCTATTCTGAACATTGCCTATTACAGGACCAGACGACTGACCAGATGATAGCTAAGGGCAAAGTTTATCAGAGTTTATATTTTCTGGACAATAATTCTTTTTTGTATAATTCACCACGTTATACTATTGACCATGTTACTCCTGAAGGAGAACAAATTTGCAATGTTAATAATAGCCTTGCTCATAGAACATTATGGCACACAAGGTTGGGCCATCCTTCTGATGTTATATTGAGACATATTGATAGCTGCAATCGGTTTGTGAATAACACGGAGTTTTCATGCGAAGTTTGTCCTCTTTCAAAGCAAGCTAGAACTGTCTTTCCGGTTAGATCCACCCGGGTTGATAAACTCTTTGAATTGATACATGTTGACATTTGGGGACCTTATCGAGATGTTTCTATTTATGGGGCACATTATTTTTTGACGATTGTTGATGATCATAGTCGTTGTACTTGGATTTTCTTGATGAAGCATAAGGCGCAAGTTAGTTACCTTTTGAATCGATTTTTGCTCTATATTCAACGACAGTATGATGGTCACATAAAAATTGTGAGGACTGATAATGGTTCCGAATTTTTGGGTAAAGACACACAAGAAATGTTTGTTAGCAACGGGATTCTGCATCAGCGGTCTTATGTGTATACTCCACAACAGAATGGTGTTGTGGAGAGGAAACATCGCCATTTACTGCACGTGGCACGAGCTCTGTTGTTTCAGTCTGATCTTCCAAAGAAGTTTTGGAGTCATAGTCTTTTGCATGCTGCTTTTCTAATCAATCGGTTGCCTAGTAAGTTGCTTGATTGGAAGTCACCTTACGAGTTGTTGTTTGGGCATTCCCCTAGTTATACTGATTTGAGGTGTTTCGGCTGTTTATGTTTTGCTGTTGATACTCAACCCCGTAAGGATAAGCTGGCGCCACGATCTTTTCGGAGCATTTATCTTGGTCACTCTTCTGGCCAAAAGGGTTACAAGCTATATGATTTACAGACTGAGCGTATTTTTGTGTCTAGAGATGTGTCTTTCTTTGAATCTGTATATCCTTTTAAACAGTCTTCTGATGTACCTCCATCTATCGGTCATTGTGCTCCAATACCGCCCATTATGTCTCCTGATTCTTCCTTCATGCCTTCTTCTGATGATTTGGTTTCGAGTGATACATATACTAGTTCTTTATCAGAACCCTGTGATATTTCGCCTGCTCAGGTTGGTGTTCCACTTGATGTTTCTGTTCCTACAGTTCCTATTAGGCGGAGTGCACGCATGCGACAGCCGCCTACTTGGTTACATGATTTTGTTTCGCATGTGGGCTCTTCTACACCCTATGAGAATTGTTTTCATCTGCCGCATAGTTCTTCTCATTCTCCTCCTACATTTCCTTTTACTATCCACCCTGGTCTTAGTTCTTCGTGTATTGATTTTTTGGCCAAAGTCTCTAGTTTTACTGAACCTACATCTTATTTGCAAGCTTGTCAAGATCCCAATTGGGTTAAGGCTATGCAATCTGAATTGGATGCTCTTGAAAGTAATGGTACTTGGGATGTTACCACGTTACCCGAAGGGAAGAAAGCTATTGGTTCTAAATGGGTCTACCGAATTAAGTTCAAGCCTAATGGTGACATTGATAGGTTTAAGGCTCACTAGTGGCGAAGGGGTATAACCAAGTTGAGGGGGTTGATTACACAGATAGCTTTCCCCCGGTAGCTAAGGTTGTTACCGTAAGGATCTTGTTTGCTCTTGTTGCTACTAAGGGATGGTCTTTACATCAACTCGATATTAATAATGCTTTCCTCCATGGTTATTTGGATGAGGAAGTTTACATGCTTTCACCTGAGGGGTATTTTAAGGCCGCATCACATGAGGTTTGTAGGTTGAACAAGTCGCTTTACGGCCTTAAGCAGGCTTCTCGCCAATGGAATGCTGAGTTAACTCTCCGGCTTCGACGTTATGGGTTTTCTCAGTCTCATCACGATCACTGTCTTTTTACTTTTCGGACTGATGATTGTTTCTTGCTTATCCTAGTGTATGTGGATGATATGCTTTTAACGGGTGATTCTGAGGCCGAGATTCAGAAGGTGAAATGTTTTTTAGATGATGCTTTCACTATTAAGGATTTGTGTGATGCGAAATATTTCCTGGGTCTCGAGATCACGCGTTCGACTTACGGTATGTATGTTAATCAGCGTAAATATGTTTTGGATTTGGTTCAATCCGCTGGTTTATTGGGTTGTAAACCGGTATCTACTCCTTTACCAAAAGGCTTACATTTGGCCGCATCTGATGGTTCCCCCTTCCTGATCCTCACCCATACCGCCAGCTGGTTGGGCGATTGTTGTATCTAGGGTATACGCGGCCGGATATTACGTTTGCTGTTCATCAACTTAGTCAATTCGTTCAGGCGCCGTCGGAGGTTCATTGGAAAGCGGCTCTCCATGTCTTGCGTTATTTGAAGGGTTGTCCGTCTCTAGGGCTATTTTATCCTGCTAATCAATCGTTTGTTCTTCAGGCGTTTTGTGATACGGATTGGGGGGCTTGCCGTGATACTCGCCGGTCGGTGTCTAGATTTTGTGTTTTTCTGGGTTCTTCGTTAATTTCGTGGAAATCTAAGAAGCAGGCTACTGTCTCTAAATCTTCGGCGGAGGCGGAGTACCGGAGCATAAGTTCGGTGGTTTGTGAATTGCTTTGGATTTCTTATATTTTGCGGGATTTTCAGATCTCCTTTTCTCTTCCTGTTTCTGTGTT
>JANTNU010000003.1:7280402-7296765 GCA_024752395.1 Erythroxylum havanense
GACATAAGTCTAATACCATTCATGGAATGTAAATCACATTACATGAAATACATGCATATATGAAGGAATACCTCATAATATATTATTAACAAGTCATAATGTTAATGTATGAATCAAAAATATCCATTGGCCTAGGGCACACTACTAACAGCTGCTTCTTCAAATCCCTCAATATTTAAAAGATAACATGAAGAGAACTTTCTATAGCATATAGACATGTCTATTAGAACTTCTATTGTAGAATGATCAAAGGTGAGCTAGTGAATAAAGTGGACATTGTTCAAAGAAGTTTGGTTCAAACATATAGCAATGGCCAGCGTACAAGAGTTTTTATTCGTTTTGTGACCGATTTTCGTGTGCGGTGTGCATCGCCGTGGACAAAGCCGGAGTTCTCTTAGGCAATGGTGTCCTTAGACCCGGGTGATCATCTAGCGAAGAAGGGGTGTACGCCCAAACGAGAGGATGATACTCCACCGCCCAATTCATCTTACAGAGCGGCAGGTACAGGCGGTCATGCCGAGGGAGACGATGCGTTGCCAAAGGGTTGGCCAGACGAGGATCCAGTTGAAGTTGCCAAGGGGGACATCACGCCGGTTGTAGGGGACCAGGGAGGCAGCATCCTCCTCTCCCAAAACCTCAAAGACAAGCTTGACAAGCAGTGGGAGAGGGTTGTCGTTCTGAAAGTTCTAGGCAGACGTGTGGGCTTTTCTATTCTCACCACCAGGTTGAAGCATCTGTGGATATTGAAGGGAAGGATGAAGATAGTGGACCTGGAGAATGAGTTTTTCCTTGTCAAGTTTCAGGATGAAGGTGACTACTTCAAGGTCCTTACCGAGGGTCCATGGGTTGTTTTCGGTCAGGCGGTCGCCGTCCAGCAGTGGAGCCCATCTTTTTGGCCCTCCCACACAGCAGTTACACGAGCAATCATCTGGATTCAGATACCCAACTTACCGATCTCCCGCTATCATCCACGTATCCTATATGCGTTGGGTGATCTGGTTGGCTCCATGGTACGACTGGATGAGGAGACTCTTCTTGCAAATCGAGGTAAATTCGCCCGAATCGCGGTGGAAATCGACCTGCATCGCCCTCTGACGCCCAACGTCGAGCTGGATAGAGAGATGCTATTCATCTCCTATGAGGGCCTTCCCCAAGTCTGTGCCAAGTGTGGGGTGCTCAGGCATCCGTCTAGTGCTTGTGCCAAGCAAGCCCACCCAGTGACTAACGTAGCAACGCCGGAGCACACCGTTGGAGCAGCAAGATCTGAACAGGGAGGCACGTTGGAGGCGTCAGGTGGGTAGCAAGCTCCAGCGACTTCTAACGGTAATGGGCCATGGACGCATGTCCAAAGGAGACGCAACAAAGCAGTGAATGGACAGGGACAGGGACAGGCAAAGGAACGGACAACACAAGCTGGGACGGTTGTTGGAGGATCTCAATATTCGGTGTTATTTAAAGAGGCTACTGTAGCAGAGGGGACAATGCCCAGTTCAGGCAACACTACCAAAGACAATCCCTTTGGTTTGGGAAAAAGAATTAATATGTTTAGTTTTAAACGAACCGGACGAGCCCTAACCCAGTCCGGGGCTTCAAAGCCAGCTGTCTGACCCCAAAGTGCTACTCGGGGAGCTAAGGGCAAAAGTATCAAGGCTATGGCACAGCCAAGGGAGGCTGTGGGGCAGCATCATACAGGGATGGTCCAGGAGCCCGGCCCGAGTGCCACAATTCGTCTGCAACCCACGACCTCTGAGTGACACCTCACTATCACCATCCCGACCCACTCGGAAATGATTTGTGATACCCAGCTCCTAGAGGACTAGGTTCAGGTGATCGTGGGCGAACCCAAGGGAATGGAGGGGGTGGAGGACCCCGGGGCCGTTCTTGACAACCACGCCCTTTACCCTCCTGAATCGCCAGATATAACGATGGCCTTGGAGGGGCAGGAGGTATCCTCGAGCCCAAGCCCGGAGCAACTCGAGGTTCAGGTCCCTGATTCTGGGGAGCCTACGGATGGCCCAATTGAGAGCCTGGTGGCGGCTATGAGGTAGGGTTCTTTTTTCACTCGATATGTCAATTTTAGTCTGGAATTGTCAAGGCATAGGCGGGACTACATTTCAGACCCTCCTGCACAACTACATTCGTAGTTATAAACTGGGCATGTTGGCTTTGCTGGAACCCCGCATAAGTGGTGTTTGGGCACAGGAGGTTATTCGTACCTTAGGGTATGATTTCTCCTTTAGAATCGAAGCGGAAGGTTTTTCTTGGGGTATCTAGCTCCTGTGGGATGAGGCCTTTAATATTGCTATCAGGATCGCTCATCGGTAATTCTTACATACTACCGTTAATTTTAGGTCTCATTCGTTTGACCTTATAATCGTGTATGCTAGTCTGCAAGTGGCCTCGCAATCTAGTCTTTGGTCCGCGCTCACTAGGGTTGGCAACTCTACAGCTCGGTCGTGGCTAGTGGGGGGCGATTTCAATGCTAAACTGGAAATTTCGGACAAACAGGGCGGATCCCAATCGGCCCAGGTCGTGAGTAGGCGATTTTGGGATTGGGTTCATCAGTGTGGGCTGCACGATCTAGGGTACTTAGGCTCTAAATTTACTTGGAGAAGAGGGCAGGTCCAAGCTCGACTCTATAAGGTGTTTGATTCGACTACCTGGGTCCTACAGTTCCCTCATACCATCAATCAACATCTTCCTTTCCTCGGCTCCAACCATAGGCCTATGCTTGTCAGGCTTTTCCCGTCTCCGTTGAGGACTCCGAGAGAAACACCTTTTCAATTCCAGAATACTTGGTTGACCCATTCAGGTTTTGAGGACGTGGTCACTGTTTCCTGGAACCCGGTAAAAGGGTCCTTGAGTCAATCCTTAACTTAGCTCTCAGGTTGTCTTCAAAGCTGGAATCGCCGAGAGTTTGGCAACATATTCTACAGGAAGAAGAACCTTGTAGTCAGACTAGAAGGGATCCAACGTGCTATATTTACCGGTGCTCCGGACTCGTTACTGGAGCTGGAGGACCAGCTTAGCAATGAGTTATTACAAGTCCTGTGTGAGGAGGAACTGTATTAGCACCAACAATGCGACTGGATTTCCAAAGGTGACCGAACCACTAGGTATTATCACACGATCACCCTATCCAAAAGACGGAAGCTGTGCGTCGAGAGTTTGATTGATTCTGCGGGCCATAGAGTCTCTGATCCAGCCCAACTGCGTGCGCTTGTTAATGACTATTTCCTCCAACTCTATAGCCAAGATGAAGGGCCTCCCACGCTGTTCCCCATTCACGACGCCTTTCTACCCCTTACTGAGGCCCAAGTCTAGGCTCTCGACCTCCCTATTTAGGCTAATGAGGGCTCGTGTGCTCTTTTCGTGATGAATCTGAATAAAGCCCCTGGAGAGGATGAGTTTAATGCTTTTTTTAATCAGAATCAATGGGGGCAGGTTGGGCCAGCGATAGTTGCCTGCATTCAAAAATTTTTTTGTCAGGAATGTTGGGACCAAGCCCTTAATCGCACGCTTTTGGTCCTAATTCCAAAGACCCTTCTCCGACTCAGGTCTCCCACTTTAGGCCGATCAGTTTGTGTAATGTGCTGTATAAGATCATTTCTAAAGTTCTCATTCACCGACTGAAAGGCCTCATGCCCCACTTAACAGCGGAGACCCAATGCAGTTTTATTCCAGGCAGGCATATTACGGATAATATTATTATCGCCCAAGAGGTGATCCACTCTATGCGGAAGAAGTCGGGTAACACTGGCTTCCTAGCCATCAAAGTGGATCTGGAGAAAGCTTATGATCGCCTTAAGTGGCAGTTTATTTAGGAGACCTTGGAGGATATTGGCATCCCGGTAAATGTCATTTGGGTCATTATGAAATGTGTCACGACTACTTCCCTTCGGGTAGTCTGGCAAGGCTCTACTTTGGAGCCGTTCTGGCCTTCCCGTGATCTCAGGCAAGGGGACCCTCTCTCGCCTTATCTGTTTGTTCTCTGTATGGAGTGTCTGGGTCACCTCATTTCGGTGGAGGTGGGGCAAGGGACTTGGAAACCGACTAAGTTGGGCTACTCGGGCCCTCCGATATCCCACCTATTCTTTGTCGATGACCTGGTGCTCTTAGCAGAAGCCGAGGATAGTCAGATTCAGCTCATAGCTAGCATTTTGGATATTTTCTGTCGAGTGTCTAGCCAGCAAGTGAACAAAACCAAGACTCAGATTTTCTTCTCTAAGAATGTTTCTTGGGCGATCGCGAGGTGTCTTAGCCACGGGCTTCAGGTGGCAAGCACTTCTGACCTAGGCCGGTATTTAGGGGTTCTTTTGCTCCACGAGCAGACGTCCAGGCACACCTACCAGTATATCCTGGATAATGCTCAAAGGAAACTTACAGTGTGGCGCGCTAGGCTACTGTCCCTCGCGAGCCGGGTTACCTTAACTCAGGTCGTTCTATCAACGTTACCCATGTACACCATGCAAACGATTCGGCTTCCATGCCGTTTGTGCGATGACCTGGAGAAAATCATGCGCAACTTTGTCTGGGGGTCCCCGCCTGATCTCCATAAGATCCATTTGGTCAATTGGGAGTTGGTCTGTTAGCCGAAATCAGCAAGCGGGTTGGGCATAAAACGCGTTCGGTCTATGAATGATGCTCCTAGCGAAATTGGGTTGGGGTTTGTTCACAAACCACACGACTCTCTGGGTTCAAGCCCTTCGGGTGAAATATCGGATAGATACAACTCATCTTCCCCTCACACTCTCTAGGCCCGGGGCATCGTTAGTTTGGAAAGGGATTTTGACATCCTGGCAATGGGTCTGAAAAGGGACCAAATGGGTTTTAGGGAATGGGAGACGGGTGTTCTTTTGGATGGATAACTGGCTAGATGGTTGGGGCCCTCTTATTCACGTGGCATCCTCTTTGATACCGGATCACCTTCGGTTGGCTACCGTTGCAGACCTCCTTACTGACGACAGTGGGTGGTACTGGCCTGAGTTTCATCAGTACCTACCGTCCACAGTTTGTTTGGTGATTGCAGAATTGGGCCCTATTGATGGGAGTCGCGGAGAGGATAGTCTACAGTAGGGCCCTACCCCTCATGGAGAGTTCACTGTGGCTTCTGCCTATGAGGTTATCGAGGATTCCTCTATGGACAACTGACACAGACTGTGGGAGATCATCTGGAAATAGGCGGGCCCACAGCGCATTAGAGCGTTTCTCTGGCTTATTGCCAAACGCAGACTCCTGACGAATCACCAGAGAGTGACTTGGCATATTGCCCTTGATGATAGCTGCCCTCACTGTGGGCAGGTAGAGACCACTGCTCATGTGGTTCAGGACTGCCCTCGAGTACAAGAACTCTCGAGCCATTTTCCCCCGGAGGTGGTGGATAGGTGTTTCTTCCAGCAAGAGGTGGGCACTTGGATGATGTGTAACCTCACTAACCAGACTCCGGTTCAGCAGGAGGCATGAGCTACAGTTTTTGGGGTCGCTTGCTGGTTCCTGTGGAAATGGAGAAACAGCAACATCTTCAAACCGTCTTTTGTTTGGCCTGATGAGGGGCATAGAGTTATTTTGGATTACGTGGGGTGGATCGCCCGAGCCAGGATGATGGAGAAGTGCGTGTTTCAGGCCCAGGGCTTACCGGTGGGTTCCTACATAGGGTGAACGAAGCCCGAGGCAGGTTGGGTGAAAGTCAATTGCGATGGCGCTATGAACCCCAATTCTAAAATGATTTCTTTCAGGGATCTTATTCGAGATTACACTAGGGAGTGGCCTGGTGGTTTTCATCTTAAACGAGGGACGAGGTCTCCGTTAACTGCAGAGTTATGGGGGCTGCTCTTGGGTCTCACACGGGCCTGGGACCTAGGCTGTCATCAAGTGGTGATAGAAGTCGACTTCCTGGAGGTTATTAATCTTCTTTCAGCTCCTTTCGATTTTCTGACTGAGATTTCTGTTTTGTGACAGGTATCCAGCAGCTCTTGAACTAGGAGTGGACGGTTCGAATGCAACATGTATTCAGGGAAGGCAACCAATGTGTGGACAACCTTGTTCGACTAGCCGGGGTGGGCAGTCTGGGTCTCGCTATCCTCCACGAGCCCCCTTTGGAATTCAGGAGATCCTCCACTATGATGCGCAAGGCGCTATGTATCCCAGAGTGTTACATTAATGTTGTAGCTTTCTTTTTGTAATAAAAAAAAAAAGAAAATCATTTACCCTAATCTGACTCACATAGTCCTAAAAATTGTCTTAATATGGTTCGAGCTCAAGTTATAATCCTTATAATAGTGTGTATATAATGTGTCGTTGAAGCTTAAAATGATCAAAGAAGTTGAGATGTTAGGGTGAATACTTTTAAGATCATTCTAAAGTGAATTCCTTTGAAACCCAAAGTTAGTAGTACTAACATAAGTAATGTTAATAACTTTTGAACTTTGGATCAGTTCAACTACCGATTGTATGAATTGAGAAATGTACTTGAAATGTGTAGTCTTCGTCAAATCTTGCTTTTAGGCCATGCTGATTCTTCTTTTAAAATAACTTTAGGTGTTTGGTAACAATGGTCTAAGAGTTTCCAAAAAACCAAAGGCATTGTTTGACCTTGTTATGTTTTCTTTTTGCTTTAAGTAAATTGATCATCATTGATTTCATTATGTTTATGTAGTCAAAACCCTTACTCCTTTCTTTCCTTTATGGTTTCTTTTTATTGCTAATGGTACCTTTAACTTTGTGTCTTGTTCCTCAGCTTTAAGTGTAATACGTAATAGGACCTTATTTACATATCCTAGATCTAATGGAAAGGAAAATAAACAAAGAAATACGAAAAATACTTGATTTCGGTTCTATAACTCCAAACGAGCTTTTCAAAACTAAAACGAGCATGAACCTACAGCCGCCTTCACAAGAATTATTCACCGGGACATGGTCAACATCTTTCTATAATTTTCTCAAAATGTAAGCTCTCTTAACGGATCAATGAATCATGATGCTTACGAATGACATGAATAACTACTTGAGACCTTAATCTTTATATATAGCGTCTATATTGTGCTTCTCCATCACAGGCCCGATATGGGTCTGGTCCATACTAATTAAGATCCATTTTTCTCCTAGACTTCAGCCCATTAACTTAGATCATTTATTAGCTCACTTTATTATCTTTATCTAGATCAAATTATGTAACTTATCCGATAAGTTATTGAAAAATTGAAACAAGTAATTAAATATTGTCCAACTTTATGGGAAATGTCAAATGTATTCAACATTCTTCCCATTGGACAATACTTAATTGTAGTGTTGACTCAAGTTTAAAATAGCTTAAAAACTCGGTTAAGCTCCACTATTGTATTAGTTGCCTAGGTTTTAAAACAAAATATTTGATCCAATGATAATGAAAGTCTATCATTCCGTCCCGCAAGGCTTTCGATAGCAAAAACTATCAAATGCATGAGCCATGTGTGACACAGATCCAATACATTCATGCATATCTAATACCTTACTAACATTAATGGAAAAATGGAGTGTGGCAAACTAAGATGATACTTGTATAATCTAAATTATATCATCTCATTTGTAGGTCTCGATTTATCTAAACTTTGTGTTAAACTGCATATGGTAAATTGCATTAGAAAAATCCTATTTTCTCTCACCGAATACTAAATAGCATCAGACCATGTAAAAATGTATGCATCTAAATAATATAGGCTCAAGGTCAATCTATATATAAGTGCAATAACCTCTAACATGCTTAAGATTGACACAGATCTTAAGACTTTTATACATATTATGATAATGCACAATAACACGTATTACTGAGGATAAATGATGATTATCTTTATTTATGAACCATCATACTGGCATAATACAACAAAATGTATAAATGTACATGGAGCAAACATAATGATCCCTTAACTAAGTACTTGTTTTCCAATCACAAGTGAGCAAAGTCCTTTAGTTAAAGGATTAATTAAATTTCCTTGGTCTTTAAATGCTCCAAACTTTAATGTCACCTTTTTCGTATAAACTCTTTTATGGTCAAATATTTGACCTTCAAATGCTAAGACCCTGTGATAGTCTTTGTTATTACTAAACAATATAGCAGCAAGATTATCACATTACAACCAAATGGGTTTAGTCACTAAATCAACCACAGACAACTTAGAAATCAAGTTTATGAGACAAATCACCTGTGAAGCTACCCTATGGTATGCACTCTACATGTATAGTCGATGACACACGTGTCTACTTGACACTCTTCTATCACATTGTACCATCTACAAACTCAAAACATTAATCCTAATATGGACTTCTTATCTTCTAGACACATAGCTTAAATTTTAATTTGGATTCCCTATGAGGCTTAGATTGTTGACTTTTCTATATATCAACACATAATCTTTGATTCCTTTAAGTATCTCAACACCTACTGAATTGCATTCAAGTGGTTTGTACCTAGGTTAGCTAGATATCGACCAAACAGTCCAACAGTAAATGCAATGTCTAACCTAGTGCACACCTGGGCATACGTTAGGTTACCAACCATATTAGAATACGAAACATTCCTCATAACCTCTCTCTTTACTTTATTCTTTAAGCACTATGATAAAGATAATCTTTTATTATGGGAGATCTGTGCTACAACAGGTTTATAGTCAAATATATAAAATCTTCTTAGCATATGCTTAATCTATGCACTCTATGATAGGCCTAACGATTGTTGAGATCTGTCTCGATAAATCTAGATACCTAGGACAAAAGATGCTTCACGAAGGTCTTTCATATTGAAATGCTTGTCCAAAAGTTGTTTAACCTTATGCAATAACAATATATCATCCAAATACAATAATAGGAAGATAACTTTTCTCCCCTTAACCTTGTGATACAAGCATCTTTTAACTTGATTTTTCACGAAGTTGAAAGAGTTCACAACCTCATCAACTATAAGGTATCACTTTTGTGAGATTTAATGTAAACCATATATTGATCTTCTTAATGTGCAAAGCATATCAATTCGATCTGGATCCTGAAATCCTCCTGGTTGTTCCATATAGACCTTTTCATAAAGGTCTTTATTTAGAAAAATTGTTTTAACAGCCAAATGATGTTCCCCTATATTATCATGAGCTACAAATATCATAATCACTCGAACTGTATCTTACGAGGATACAATAGAAAAGATAACATTAAAGTCAAACCTTCTCCAACAGGCAATTGAGCGAGCCCATAAATTATAGAACTTTATCCCCAAATCCATAGGTCTTAAAACTCATTTACAACTGACAGTTTTGTAATTCCACTGTAAGTTAACTAGCTTTCAGACCTTACTAGACTTCTTGTCTTACATTTTATTAGTCATTGCATCCTACCACAAATCTATGTTGGGTCCAAAAATAGATACTGTAAAACTAACTGGATCCACAATATGTCTAACATCATAGTCTTGTTCACCAAATAGACTATATTATCAGATGGGATAGTAGGTCGTCATACTCTAGTGGATCTTTGCAACTGCATTAGATCTTGTACTCCCAGGAATCTCTATGGGTATAACTATGGGTTCCAATTCCTATACAAGCACGATACTAAGACCTAGATCCATCGAACTTAACTATATGAACAACGGATACATAATAACTGTAGTATCTTTCCTGCTATCATCTGAAGGGTAACAGACATTATATTCCAGAACCTTAGCTGTTTGTAATTATACTATTTTGGTCTGTCCTTCTCTACATTAAAATCTGTACCTTTTAAAGTGGTCGAGATATCTTACTAAATAGTAATGAGTTGAATGAGCATGTAAATTGTCTTTATAAGAATTATACTACCTTGGTAGGGTAGCCCCACACACGATTGTGTGTAAGGTTGGGTTTTCATCCTTCTAGATAATCAGATAGATTGGTCTTGTTTTGCATTGAATTCTTCATGCTCTTTAGTGTGTGGTTAAGCCTTTTAGCAACACACCGTTTTGTTCAGGACTACTCGAAATAGTGAACTGAGTCACTATTTCAGTAGATTTCATATATCTGGCAAATGGACCTTTCATGTCGTAAAACACCAAGTTTGCCATAATACTCTCCTCCAAGGTCAGATCTGACATTGTAGATGAATTTTCCCAATTTATTCTCAACCTTTAGTCTGTAAGCAAGAACACATAAATTGTAATGGAAATAATTATCAATAAATGTCAGAATACATTTAGAATTGCACAATACAACTATATAAGGTTTTCTAATATCCATATGTATCAGACTCAACACGTAAGAAGCACAAGTTGACCTCTTTATCCTTATTTTAGTTAACTTACCCCAACAATAGTCAACATATGTTTCCAGATTATCATAATCTATAATTGAGATAATGCTTTCCTCAATCAATCTCTCAACCCTAGCTCTAGAAATGTGGCTTAACCTTTATGCCATAACATGAATGACTAATCCGTTATTAGGGTCGTCTTTCTGGACTTACATTAAAGAACAATTATAAAATAGAAGCATTAAATACAAAATGTTAACCTTCTTTTTCCAAATTTGATGCAAATATCACATATAAAATGTATCATGTAAAAACAAAAAATGAACCTTGCAGTAAGGTTCAATACATACATCCTCTATAGATATTACATTTGCTTCTTCATTGCTGTCAACCATCAGTTTCTCCTTCCCTTTATTTGGCTTTATCCTAGATATGACCCCCTGATGGTCTTAGTTTGTCCTTCTAGGCCTCATATTGCTAGATTCTTTATGTTCATAGGACCTTTACTAGCACTGGATTGATCGGCATCAACATGTGGAGAAGATTTAGACTTTCTACTTTTGATCTTAGCAAGTTTCATCTTTGCCTTCCCTCTAGTTGTATTAAGGTTTGTAGGAGTAGTAAGCTTGATTTTCTCCTCCTTAGCAACACAATGGGCAATTAAAGCATTAAAGTGTCCTACCTCATCCAGTGAATAATATGTCATCTCCAAATTACTAAACTCTAGAGGTAGTGTACTCAAAGTTTGGTGAACTATGAAGACATTAGGAAAAGGAATATTTAGCATCTTCAATCTATTGTGAAGATGGATCATTCTTGATATATACTCCATCACTCCCCCTTATCCTCTATACCTCATAGAGAATAATTCTTTCATCAAAACATTGGTCTCGGCATTGGATGAGACTGTATACCTTTGGGAGACATTATTAGAAAAAAAACTTTTTCTCTATATCTGTGTCCGGAAGTCCACTAAGTAGATGATCAGGTATGAATCTCTTAATGGTCATCAAACATAATCTATTAGACCAATCTCAAGTTACATAAGTTGCTTTATGAGCTCTTGAGTTCATGGATGTAGGTGGAGATGACTTATCTATACGTATGGCCATATCAATTTCAGCCAACTCTATAGCGATTAATACATCTTCTATCCACGTCTGCATAGTGAAACCAATTAGTGTTTTAATGGTGACATTGATTTAGTTAACAGAAAAAGTGACCTCAAAATAACAATATAAAGATCAACACAAATATAAGATAACAATGATACTCAAAGCTATTAAATAATATCTATACTGAGAATCCAATCACACATATTATGGACCTCTTGTAGTTGAATACATAATATATGCAATTAGATCTCCACATAAAAGTGATAAGAGTACAAACCATCAACTTTCATGACATTACCACCTTTGGGTGAATAGATCATTTAAGCAACAATTTTCTTTCATCTAATGCTTTTATGCACATCTCAAAATCTTATGTAAGTCCAACACTTTTAGATAGAATAACCAAACATAAGTCCAAAGATATCTCTCAGCATGCAAGCAAAATAATTCAAAATACTTACTTGAAAGGCTACTTTAGTGACTACATCCTCATCAGCACTCAAAAAGTATACAAACATAAGGGATACATCTTTATGTTATCCTTATATTCTTTATAGGCATATGGTATGTGACAATGTAACATCAATAAATGCAAAACCCAAATGCAGTGCCTCATTGTCACACACTTATGCTAAAGACATTCTTTGAAAACTTTATTTAAGACTTTCGTAGTGAAAAAATCTCATTAGAGTGACTATTATGCGTCACCAAACACTCAACCGATAACCAAGACACGAGAACCTCATGTATCTCTCTTATAGCAAGTTCACTGCAAGAAAATTCAATCAAAAATAGCTTTAGAATGTCTAATTCCTTTTTCGAGTGACTATCATGCAATCCCAAATATTAAACATAAGACTTGAGACACAAAAACTTAAAGTATCTCCCTCTTGTGATGTCTAAAGCATGAAAATTTACTCAAAATCAGCTTCAGAACGCCTTAATTCCTTTTTATAGAGTAAAATTACCAACATAATAAATCCAGAAAAATAGAAAAACTCACTTTATAAATTTCTTGGACTTGGAAACTAACCAAAAACACCCAGGACACTTGTACGAGAAACTTTAAATTTTTTTGTCACGTAGTAGGTTGACGTCAGCTCAATAAGTTAGCCGCGAGTGGGAGAGGGCGTAAGTGTTGCTCACATGCCCAGCGCAGATACGCCGGGATGCGCAATGACACCCTCTTATCGTCTGATGCGTGCCCTTCATGTGCTGACACGTGGAATGCTATTGACCACCCATGCGTTGCCCACTATCTAGAGCGTGCAATACTTACACTAGACGTAACACCCTTTGGGAGTTATGATGCACCCACACGCACCTAACGGTTGTTTCCGTATTATAGAAAAGGTCATTTTTTGGGGCAAATTTAGGCCAAATTTTTGTTCCCTAGGCTTGTTTTTGACTTGTTTCTCAAGGCTAAATATATTTATACCAATTTTATGCATCAAAAAGCAAGAAAAAATTGAGAAATAGAACTTTATTTTTTAATAAACCTTAAGGAAAAAAACTGAAATAACTTTGTTTTTAACCACCTGATTACGCCACCTCTTTGATACCACATGTAATATCTAACGCGAAATGGAAATAAATGAAGAAATGTGGAAAATAACTGATTTTGATTCCATAACTTCCAATGAGCTTTCCGAAGCCAAAACAAGCACGAATCTACAACCTCCTTCACAAGAATTGCTCACCGGGACGGGATTAATGTCTTTCTACATTTTTTTCAAAACATAGGCTCTCTTAATGGGTCAGAGAATCCTAATGCTTACGAATAACATGAGCAACTAAGAAGACCCTAACCTTTATATATAGCATCTATATCGGACTTCCTCATCACAAGCTCAATATGAGTCATGTCCATACAGATCAGGATCTATTTTTCTCCTAGACTTTAGCCCATTGACTTAGACTATTTATTGGTCTACTTTATTATCTTTATCTGAATCAAATTATGTAGCTTAACTTATAAATTATTGAAAAATAAAAAATTGCAATCAAATGTTGTCCAACTTTATGGGAAATGTAAAAAAATATCCAATATTGGGTTCTTTATGTTTCATTACTTAACAATTGCTTCCCACGAACTTTTTCATTTTTTGTTGCAGGGATTGCTTCCATTAGTACGTGATTGAAACCAATCTAGCTCCTTTTTTGATCTAATCTTTAAGTTTTAATGTCTCTAGTAATGTTTTCTCTAAATAAATTTAATAAAAATTCTTATATATCCAATACAACTAAGAGATGTTGTGTTTTCATTCACATAAAGAGATTTTTTTAATGAAGCTAGCAAGATAACTTATTCCAATTTTGAACCAATATTCTAAAGAAAATATTATATAAATGAACTCATATCTGAACTAAATTCATGTCAATCATATCCAAAGTCATTTCAGCTTTCCGTTGCTTCAACATGATCAATTTCCCAATAACATTTCAGATCCCTTACTCCAATACTCTCATTATGTTAGTCTCATTGTTTAATTTAAACAAAAAGAAATCTTCTTCATTTATTAGCAATTTCTTTAGCCCCATCTTTTTCCATCTGGTTTCAATTTAAGCCTTCGTTTGAGGGTCAAAAAGTATCTTATTGGTAAAGTACCCAATAACGGTGCTAGACAACCATTAAGCACTTGCTTAAAGCATTACCAATAGGTCTTTTTTATCTTGAGGATAAAAAAAATCAGTTTACTTAAAGCATTGCATCCCTAACTACTTTACACCAAATTTTTCTCAAAGGATCTGAGCCTTTATGGAAAACAGGTAAAATTTGGGGCTTAAGAAGAGCTTAGATAAGGAGGTTTATGTTAAAAGAGGGAGAAGAAAGGAAATTATCCAAAATATAGGAAGAAAAGGGAGTTGTTTCTGGAGGCTGAAAGGTTAGAGATTGAGGTTCAAAGGGAGTTGGCAAGTTTACAAAAGTTAAGAGGCCAAAAAGCTGCTTAAGCCGAGGGATTATGATTAAAAGGAGAAGAATAAAGGTGGTTATTACGAGAATATGAAATTGGAGGAGTTAAGACTAAATGTTGAACGGTAGAAACATGGGAAGGAAAGGAGAGAAGGGAGGAAAGTTCAAAAGTGGCAACTATTTCCAATAGCAAGGAGGACACCATGTAGAATAGCTCCCACCAAGTTGAGTTATCAGAAATGACAAGTAAATTTGAAAATATACAGGTAAGTGGTCCAATTAATGTTAACATAGAAAGAAGAAAAAAGAAAAGAGGTCGAAAAGAAGAGAAAAGATAAAAGATTTTCTCCCTAATTTACTTTTTATTTTTTGGATACTAGTTATAAAACATGATCGTATATAACAATAACAACAAGTTCTAATAGAAATCTTGCTAAGATATAGAGTCTAAACAGTCCAGTAGCATGGCCTCTAACTAGTAGAGAGATTATTTTTGATAGCCATGTAGGAAAAAAGAAAGAAATTTTTTTAAAAAAAGGATTTGAAAAAAATTGTCAAATACATAAATAAATAATTGTATAAATAAAAATTTAAAGTAAAAACAAAAATCAAAATCAAAATAATGACAAAATTAATTAAATAAATAAACAGATAAGAAAGAAAATAAATAATTAAATAAAATAAAGAAGCAATGAAAGAGAAGAAGAAAAATTACGAAATAAATAAGTAAAATAACTAAAAGGATAAATATTATATACGAAAATATTTAGGATAAATACAAAACACAATAAATGAAGAAAAAGGAAGGAAAATGTTCAAAAAGCCTACGAAAAAAGGACCTTCTATGTAAGATCCTTTACATATATCCTAGTTCGCCAAAATTTTCTATTGAGTGCTAAGTCTTCAGTAAGTTCTAGTAGGGTCATATCATAGCTAATCACCTTCTCATAATTCTTCTTAGGTCTTCCTCTTCTTCTCTTACAGCTCCTGAGTATAATCTTTTCGCATCTTCTTGCTAGGGTGTCAGGATATCTCCTTTTAAGATGTCCGAACCACTTAAATCTTGTAACCCTTAACTTACCATTAATGTTATCCACCCCTAACTTGTCTTTTACCACTAAATTCCTAACCATATCTTTTGTTATAAGGTTGAACATCAAATGGAACATCTACATCTCTACCACCATTAGCTTATGAATATAAACCTACTTGATGGGCTAACACTTTGTCCCATAGAACATAGTTGGCCTAATTACTATACAGGAGACTTTACTTTTTAACTTGAGTGGTATTTTCTTGTCATATAAAACTCCGAATGCACTTCTCTATTTAAACCCCTCTAATTTGATAAGATGAACTATGTAGTCATTTATCTATCATTCCTTTGAATGTTGGGTCTAAGATACTTTAAATATTTCTACAGTATAACTTATAAACCAATATTTATCTCCACATCGGTTCCAAACCTAAAAAATTACACTCTAGATACTCAATTTAAAGTCCTTTGAATCTAGCTCAAATCGCAATAATCATAATTCTCATTTATTACAAAATCCTCATTACTCAGAGTAGTCTCATCATTAACATGAATCAAATTCATTATATTAAATATAATATAATCAACTCTTTCATCTTCAAAACAAATATTAAAGTTACAAGAAATTATTTGCAAATTTTGTAGTAACAAGATAATGCAAATTACTACCATTGGTGAAATCATTTCTCATTAAATTCAAGACTCATGCATGATTATGGATTAATTTGGTCACTTTTTTTCTTTTTGCACAATTTTATCAATGATTAGAAAGTGTCTAGCATATTTTCCAACATTAAGTCAATGTAATGTGCAACATAAGGATTTAATATTTAAAAAAAATGCATGCATGTTTTGTAATCGACATAACTTCATTCATATATATTTATAGAAGTAAGACAATTGTAAAATTAAAGTATAAAACAAAATATTTCTCTAAAATTGTATTACAACACCAATAATTATTTATTGAGTTAATTAAATTCATTTGATGTATTGAAAATTGTATATTAGACATTTAGTGAAATATTAAGGATGTATTTGGAAATAATACAC
>JANTNU010000003.1:7313467-7325139 GCA_024752395.1 Erythroxylum havanense
GCTGGAGATGTTTATATTTTTGTGATGACCTAGTATAGATGTCTTTATCAGTTTCCTTTTTGAGATGTATCTGGCCTTTAGGGGACTGATAGATGTGTCTATATTTTGGACTGATGTCATTTAATGAAAAGTGATCATTATGGTTTTAAATTTTAGCGATTTTCAATTATGGTTTATTTTATATTGATGCCATGCGAGTAATTAGTGATCGTTAGCAATCGTAGCACTTCTGAGCGGTGGGATATGCGTCGGAACGACCCACGGGCGTCCCAGTGTGTACTCCACGGTGAGGGGGCGCTACAATAACCCATTGGGAGGTCATGAAATTGTTCTTTTGTTAAAAGACCATGGTCCACTAGCTAGCATCTTCTTCAAATCAACATGGTGATAAAACTGAATGATGTAGAGATTATTGTCGCCCATCGATTTGATGTACGCCCCTCGCAAAGGTCGCCACAAACTCAGCATCATTTGTTCAAACACCTCTGCATTAACCATTCTTTCACCCACCAGTTTACCCAGCAAGCATAACTCATAATTGATCTCCTCTCTCTGAATGCCCTCCGAGGGGATAACAAACTCGGAATCTTCTTTCTCTCGAATAGAGAGCTTTTGCAATCCTGAATCCATAAATCTAACAGGAAAGACGAGAAAAAACGGCGTAAAGACAGTAATCAAAACTCATCATGCACACAATGGCAGGACCAAAACTTGCACTCGAAGACAGAGAAAGAGAGGCAAGACCTTTAGTACAACATTCTTATTATTGATACAAATATATGCATATTAAGCTTAGGAAAATATTTTTTATTGTTATTTACACATTAGTGATCCAATTTTCTTAGAAGATATTACATTTTTAACAACTTTACTTTTCTGTGTGATATAATAATTATTATGATAAACTTACCACATTCATCTAATAAAGAATTTCTAAAAAATTTAAAACAAATATATAAATTTTCAGTTATTTACATACATACATACATACATACATACATACATACATACATATATATATATATATATATATAATGAAATGTGAATTAAAATATAGAAATAAAATATTTATCCACATGTAAACTATAACTCCTAAATTTTTAAGCAAATTATTTAATTAGCTAATTTTAAAAGTGTCATGAACATTTCGATGTTAAGAGGATATATTTGAAAAAAATATGATTTTAATGGATACCATGAGAATAATATTAAGAAAAAATTCACATGATTTGAAATAATTATTAAGAAGTAGAACTTGTTTAAATATTTATTATTCTATTGAATTTATAGTTTGCAATTTTGAATATGATTCACGTAATCCTATAATCAATATACCTGTCAAATAAATATCTTAGCATACAAAATATTGCTTAACTTTTTAATATCTCATTATATATCACCTTTAGAGGATAAACATTATAAATCACATCTAAACTTTAGTTTATGTAACTAAACTTGCATGCCACTCAGTTTTTTTATATAAATAATATAAGGTTGGGATTTTCTGTGACTAAGGAGCGTGAGTCCTTAGTCCTTAGTATTGAATGTGAGATGTTTTAATTATCAAACGCAATATCCTCATCATTTGTTTAGATTTCATGTTTATAAGTTTAGTAAATATGTGAAACTAGTTTGGATATCAGTTACATTTATTCAGATTTTTGTTTTTATATTAGTGAAATTTTATGTGAATGAGAGATAAATTATCACGTACACAATAATGCGCAAAGTATGTGTTTTAGAAAAATCAATAAATGAATCAATCATTCATAATTCAGTGACAAACTTAACTGAAACTTATAAATTCTAATGTATATTTAATTTTGAACCAAGCTCTTTAAATGAAAGGTAAATTACAACAACAATACTCAGTAAATAGAAAGGTAAATTACAACAACAATATTTTTTATTGCAGTTTCATTATTCAAAAGCTCAACTTTTTCTAATTTGCGATCAATTTTGTTAACTAAAGAAAATAGTCTTAGTCTTTACAACATTAGGGAAGCAATAGAATTTGATGAAGGGGGTGGATTCCATTGTGTGTTGATTTCTATCTTTTCTTTTTCTAGAATGAATAATCATTTTCTTTCGATTTGCAGTGAATCGTGAAACTTGATTTTCACAGTAATAGTTGTCATGGTCATGGCAATGACTAGAGGAAGATCAGTGGAACGTGGCCCAAGTGGGAGTCATGGTCATGGTATATCAAAGTTCTGGAGTAAGAAGAATTTCAAGTGCTACAATTGTGTCAAGAAAGGGCCACTGAAGAAGGATTGTTGGAATCTTAATAAGAAAGATTCCATTCCTCAAGAAAATGCGACAAATACTTCAGATGATGGAGGTGCAATGGTCTGTGAAGCAACAACAACTATTCAAGGTAAAAGAAGATTTGTTAATGTACGACTTCTCGATTCAGCAACTACTTTTCATATGACTTCTCAAAGAGAATGGTTCTATCAGTATGAATCTGTCCCTGGGGATCTGTGCATAGCTGTAATGATCAAGCTTAGAAGATCATTAGTATAGGCACCATCAAGTTAAAAATGTATGATGGGACAACTCAGACTATTGAAAATGTGCGATATGTGGAGGGCCTGAAGAAGAATTTGTTATTTGTAGGACAACTAGATGATCTCGATTTCAGATTTGAGTTTTAAAACAAGATCATGAAAGTGATTAAAGGAGCGTTGGTATTTATGAAAATAAAGAAAATTGTTGCAAATCTGTACATGCTGAAGGGAGTAACTTTGCAAGAAGGAGAGGCATCCGTTGCAGTGATTAGTTCAAATGACAAATCTGCATTGACGTGACATAAAAAGCTTGGACATATGTCAGAACAAGGAATGAAGATACTTGCAGAGAAGAATCTAATTCCAAGTCTCACAAAGGTATCACTACCCTTCTATGAGCATTGCATTGTGAGTAAGCAACATTGATTAAAGTTCAACACATCAAAGTTTAAAAGCAAAGAAATTCTATAATTGATTCACTCTGATGTATGGCGAGCACTAGTTACATCCCTAGGAGAAGCAAATTTCTTTGTATCATTCATTGATGATTATTGAAAGAGATGTTGGGTGTTTCCTATCAAGAGGAAAGCAGATGTGTTTCCAACTTTCAAATTTTACAAAGCGCGGTGGAACTCGAATCTGATAAAAAGATCAAGTGTTTGTGCTCAGATAATGGAGACGAATATGCTGGTAAAGAATTTGATGAATTCTGCAACTAAGAAGGCATCAAAAGGCATTTCATGTTGGTATAAAATGGAGTAACAGAGCAGATTAATAGAACTATGTTAGAGAGAATAAGAGCGATGTTGAAAAATGCAAGCTTATATAAGAAATTATAGGCAGAAGTAGTCAATACTACCTGTTATGTGGTGAATCGAGCTCCATCAATTGCAATTGAGTTAAAGACATCGATGGAGATGTGGACTGGTAAACCAGTGGATTATTCCAACCTCTATATATTTGGAAATCCTGCCAACGTGATGTTCAATGCCGAAGAAACTACAAAGTTAGATCCAAAATCTAAAAGATGCATTTTCTTAGGGTATGTTGAAAGAGTAAAGGGGCATCGTCTTTGGGATCCTACTACCCACAAAATTGTTATCAACGAGGATATTATCTTTATGGAAGATAAGGATCAAAAACAAGTAGAAAATGTTGGCACTATACAAGAGAATCTAGAAACTATAACAATACAAGTGGATAGACAAGTTGATCAAAATGATTCTTCTAAAGCTGCACCAGAGCACGAGGAGCAAGAACCAGTTAAATATGATGTTCCAGATACTCGGAGACTAACTCACATAAGAAGAGCACCGAGCTGGCACTCAAATTATATTATAGAGAGCAATATTACAGATTGTTTTTTAACTGAGGACATAGAGCCATCAACTCTTTAAGAAGTAATGAATAGTTTAGATGCATCTCAATGGATGGCAGTAATGCAGGAAGAAATTGAAGCTCTACATAAGAATAAGATATGGGAGCTGGTATCACTACCACAAGGAAGAAAGCCTATTGGAAATAAATGGGTTTACAAGATCAAACGGAGTGGTGATGATCAAGTAGAGCGATATTATGCTAGATTGGTGGTAAAAGGATATGCTCGGAAAGAAGGTATTGATTTTAACAAAATATTTTCTCTTGTGATTCGACTCAATACAGTTCGAGTAGTTATAACAATGTGTGCTATATTTGTCTTGCATCTTGAGTAGTTAGATGTGAAAACTACATTTTTTATTGAGATCTTAAAGAAGAAATTATATGCTCCAACCAAAAGGTTTTGAAGAAAAAGGTAAAGAGAACTTGGTTCGCAGTTTGAACAAATTTCTATAGGGCTTAAAGTGGGCACCGAAGTGTTGGTATAAGAGAGATTTGATTCCTTCATCATGAGCCTTAGATACAACATACTAAATGCAAACCCTTGTGCATATTTTAAGAGGTTTGAAAAAGATGATTTTATAGTCTTGTAGTTGTATGTAGATGACATATTAGTAACAGGCCCTAATAATGATTGTATCAAAGAATTGAAGGCATAGTTAGCTAGGGAATTTGAAATGAAGGACGTGGGATCAACAAATAAGATTCTATGCATGCAAATTCACTTAGACAGAAATAATAGGAAGATTTGGCTTTCTCAGAAGAATTATTTGTAGAAGATCTTATGGCAATTCAACATGCAAGAATATATGTCAATTTATACCCCTCTTCTTGTTAATTTCAAGTTATCATCAAGTATGAGTCCTAGCAATGAAGAAAAGAGGATGGAGATGCCTCAAGTACTATATGCATCAGCAGTGGGAAGCTTAATGTTCGCTATGATTTGTACAAGATCAGACATTGCACATGTAGCGGTTGTAGTTAGTAGATACATGGAAAATCCTATTCGGGAGCATTGGAATATCGTTAAAAGGATTCTCAGATATATCAAAGTAACCTTAAATGTTGCATTATGTTATAGAGGATCAGATTTTACTTTCAAATGATATGTTAATGTTGATTATGCAGGTGGTTTTGATAAAAGTAAATCTACTACAGGATATGTGATTACACTAAATAAAGGAGCTATGAGCTAGGTTTCAAAACTGTAGTCACTTGTGGCTACGTCAACAACAGAAGCAGAATATGTAGCAACTACACAAGCTAGTAAAGAAACAGTGTAGTTGAAGATGTTGTTGGAAAAACTTGGGAATAAACAAGAGAATATTATTGTGTATTATGACAGTTAGAGTTCTTTGCATCTTACAAAAAATCCAGCATTTCATTCAAAGACAAAATACATCTGAGTTTAATATCACTTCGTTTGTGAGAAAGTAGAAGAGGAACGATGGACAGGCAAAAAATTCATATTATGGGTAACCTGGTAGATTTTATGACAAAACCAATCAATGGTGATAAGTTTATGAGGTGTAATCCTCATGTGGCCTAACAAAAATGTAAGCAATATAAAGCAACAAGGTAGAAAAGAATGGTGTGAAGATATGATTGATTATCAATCAAATCTTCAAGTGGGAGAATTGTCAACAATTGTGGCTAGTAGGCACTGAAAAATTGATTGGATTAAAGCAGGTTTGCAGCTAAATATAACTAAAAGAATAGTAATGAACGTACAAATTTTAAGTGAAAAACTCCCCAAATTAGGGTAAATACTATGGGCAAGGATAAAAGAATTTTACTATTGAGAAAAACTGGAGAATTACAAGAAAAACTAGAACTACAAAATACACATAAGATTTTTATCTCTCTTTCTATTTCTTTTCTCTCTTACTTCACGTCTCTTTTCTTTTGTTTGTTGTGTGTTTCTTTATGCTACTCCTTCCTTTTTATAGGTAGGAGTACCTTATGTTTCTTCATCCACTTTGTCCTTACTAGGTAGTCCTTACTACGCATGGTAGGCACTGAATTCGGTGCTTACCAGTCATAATTGTTGGCAATTTCCCACTTGAAGATTTTGATGCCTACCAGTCACAATAGTTGACAATTCTCCCACAATTGTTAACAATTCTCTTCTTAATTGCTATGAATCATACTTTAGGATAACTTGAAATGAACAGGAAGAGGGGTATAAATTGACTTACATTCTTGCATGTTGAATCGCCGCAAGATTTTCTTCGAATAATTTTGTTGGATCAAAAACAAAAGCATACTAGATTTGGTTAAAATGGTAGATTTCAAAAACTTTTTCAAAATCAAAATGTAGCGGAAGTATAATGACCAAATCAACATGTTTAAGCCATATATGACACGATATAAGGAAAATAACTAACATAAGAACAAGATGGAAATTATACCAACTCCTTGCTATAGCTTTGACTCCTCGCTTTTGTATCCTCTCCTTTTTAATGTATCCTCTCCTCGTTATTGTATACTCGACCAATACGATCTACCACTTATTCTCCTTGGACAACTTAGTTAACAAGATCCTTTGATGGGAAAGGAGAAGAAATCTTGAAGAGATTTTTTTAGTTGAAAAAAGCCAAAAATGAGACTCTTCTTATTCAAGTTTCAGCTAGCTCATATAAGAGAGGAGAGAGTGAGTCAAAAATGCAACATTGCCTTCTTTTGTTTCTCTCAATTTCGATTAAAGATGAAAGAAAGAAGTGATGTGCATCCAATGCATCACTTCATTCTTTAATCAAAATTAAAGAAGCCAATAAGTGAGACACTATCATTTGTTTAAGATGGCTATATGAAAAGACCAATAACCTAAATGAGACCCTCTCAGTTTCAGTTATGAGATGAAAGAAGGGAGAGAGTACATCAAATGCACCTCCTCCTTTATTATCCAAATGAATGCTAAAGGTTTACATGCCATTATTAAAAGACAACCATTAAACCATTTAATGATAAAATCATTACTCCATTTAATGACGATGAAGCATGATAAAACCATCTTAAATTTAACAATTCAATGCTAAATGTGCAGCTGCACATTTAACAATAAAATCAAAATTTGCCCTCCTTTTATCTTTAATAACTTTGTTTCAATTTAATTAATCTAATTAATCAAATCAAACAAAAGTTCAGCCCAATATTAAATGTTCATTTGGGCTTTTAATTAACAATTAATTAGTGTAATGTACTTTAAAACTGAATTTAATTAACTCTTAATTAAATTGTTATGATATTATTATTTCAAATCTAATTATGCCCTTTCTTCTTTCTTATTTCCTAATGTCTATTTATATTTCTTACTCTATTTATATTTCTTACTTTGCTTGATAACCTTTCCTAGAAGCAAAGTGAGAAATCTAATTGAACTGATATAATTCAAGCTCTAATAAGCTCAGAATTAATTTAATTTCATTAGAAATAATTATAACTTATTAACCAAATGTTATTCCACTAAAGATAATTAGTTGAACTCTTGAATTACTAAATATTATGAGAACAAATGTTTCAAATAAGATGTCCAATTGCAAACTCTATTATCAACCATATTATAGCCATCCAGTTAATAAAGGGTAAAATTACCGTTTTGCCCTTATGTTGATTTTACCTTCTAGATCCCCCATTTTACTCTATATGGTGATTAACACACAAGATCTCATCTTAGTGTTAAGACTTGATAGGTAGTTAGTCTATCAAACTTCTGGTGCCAGTTTAATCACAAATCTCCGTAAGACATCTAGAAGTGATGATATCACTATAAACTCTTTATTTAATTAAATGTTCCCTAATACATGTTTCAATTAATAATTCCAACATGTAGACACTGGATTGATACTCTGTAAAAATTCATTCCGATCAGATCAAGAATTATAATGAAACACATATGAGTTCACCACTCATCAATATTGTAGTTCTTAATAAAAGAATGCTAAGGTGTATGTTTTAAGATTAAAGTAACGACCTACTTTATTCTTTAAAACATACATGATTTCATATTCATTTAATAGTGCCATTATAGATAGTCAACTACTATTATGATATGAAACTCATCATTTCCTTGAAGTAAACTCCTTTATTTGCACGAGGATAAATCGCAACACTACAGTTTAAACCATAATCAAGTGACTAACTTGATTATTTAACTGTGAATCAATTATTTTAGATTATAATAATATATACGTTTCCCATAAATCTCCATGTATATGTATATTACTTACAAAAGAATCTTAGTACCTTATGACTAGTTATATTATACTCATACAAATAAAACCAAACTCTTCTATTTTATTAATAATAAATGTTTTCATTACAAAAAGTAACTGGAAGAACATTAAGTGATATGTAAATACACTTGCTTTCTAGGGCATTATATTTACGTAACTCCAACAAATTATTCTAAGAAAGCCAAATCTTCCTATTATTTCTATCTCGGTGAGTTTGCATCCCTAGAATCTTATTTATTGATCCTAAGTCCTCCATGTCAAGTTCCCTAGCCAACTATGCCTTCAATTCTTTGATATGATCATTATTAGGCCCTGCTACCAATATGTCGTCTATATACAACACTATAAAATCATATTTCTCATACCTCTTGAAATATGCACAAGGGTCTGCATTCAGTCTACTGTATCCAAGGCTCATGATGAATGAATCAAATCTCTTATACCAACACCTCGACACTTGTTTTAAACCATATAGAGATTTGTTCAACCTGCAAACCAAGTTCTCTTTCCCTTTTCCTTCAAAACCTTCTAGTTGGAGCATATAAATTTCTTCTTTAAGATCTCTATGAATAAATGTATTTTTCATATCTAACAGCTCAAGACGTTAGTCAAATATAGCACACATTGTCAGAATCACTCAAACTGTAGTGAGTCGAACCACAAGAGAAAATCTTTCATATACCTTCTTTCTAAACATATCCTTTTACCACCAATCTAGCCTGATATTGCTCTACTTGATCGTCACCACTCCTTTTGATCTTATAAACCCATTTATTGCTAATAGGCTTTCTTCCTTGTGGTAGTGATACTAGCTTCCATGTCTTATTCTTACGTAGAGCTTCAATCTCTTCCTATATTGTTGCCATCTACTAAGATGCATTTGAACTATTCATTGCTTCTTAAAGAGTTGATGGCTCTCTATCCTCAGTTAAAAGACAGTATGCAATATTGCTCCCCATAATATAATCTAAGTGTCAGCTTGGTGCTTTTCTTATGCTAGTTAGTCTCTAAATATCTGGAACATCATATTCAACTAGTTCTTGATCCTCGTGCTCTGGTGTAGCTTTAGAAGAATCATTTTTATAAACTTCCCTATCTACTTGTACTGTTGTAGTTTTTGGGTTCTCTTGTATAGTGCCAACATTTTCTGCTTGCTTTTGATCCTTATCTTCCATAAAGATAGCATCCCTACTGATAACAATCTTGTAGGCAGTGGGATCCCACAAATGATACCCCTTTACTCCTTCAACATACCCTAAGAAAATGCATCTTCTATATTTTGGATCCAACTTTGTAGTTTCTTGGGCATTGAATATCACATAAGCAAGACTTCCAAATATATGGAGGTTGGAATAATCCACTAGTTTATCAATCCACATCTTCATCGGTCTCCTCAACTGAATTACAGTTGATGGAGCTCGATTTACCACATTGCAGGTAGTATTGAATGCTTCTGCCCACAATTTCTTATCTAAGCTTACAGTTCTCAATATCACTTTTGTTCTTTTCAACATAGTTCTATTCATCCGCTCTACTACTCTATTTTGTTGAGGAGCGTATGTCGTCATGAACTACCTTTTGATGCCTTCTTATTTGCAGAATTCATCAAATTCTTCATCACCGGTATGTTCACCTCCATTATCTGAGCTCAAACACTTGATCTTCTTTCCAGATTCAAGTTCCATCCGTGCTTTGTAAAATTTGAAAGTTGGAGAAACATCTACCTTCCTCTTGTTAGGAAACACCCAACATCTCCTCGAATAATCATTAATGAATGATACAAAGAAATTTGCCCCTCCTAAGGACGTAATTGGTGCTTGCCATACATCATAATGAATCAATTCTAGAATTTCTTTACTTATGAACTTTGATGTGTTAAACTTTAATCGATGTTGCTTACTCACAATGCAATGCTTACAAAAGGGTAGTGATACCTTTGTGAGATCTAGAAGTAGATTTTTCTCTGCAAGTATCTTCATTCCTTATTATGACATATGAAATTTTAATTTCCTATAAAAATATTATTGTTAATAATCAAGTGCCCCTTTGAGACCAAAAAATGGTTATTGAGGAAAAACTTAAGGACAAGGGACTAATGACTCCTTTGAAATCATAATTAAGCTTTGAAGATGAACTATGCACAATGATAGTGAGCCTGTTGTGTTAGGAGCTAGTGTTACAAAAAAGAACTTTAATTCAAGTCCAACTAAGATGCTTTATATTTAAATTTAATATACCAAATTGCTTATGGACAACGTTTATCAAGATGAGGTGTGAATGTCTCTAAAGTTTGAGGTTAAAATTAAAAATTTGAAGATATTTTAAAAGATGTTACATTGATGATTAAACCAATTACAAATGTGTTAAGACATTATGATTTTAGTAAATAAATTTTCTAATTTGTTATTTGATTTTTCTTAATCTATTTCTTCTATGTGATTTATGATACTCAAATAGATTCATATTTTTGCATTATAGTACTATTTTGATTGAGAGTAACTAAAAACTAAGTTTAGTGGAATTTGATAAGTGAAAATTATAACATATTTTACACCCCATTTTAAATTATTTACATAGCACATTTGAGTTAAATTTTTATATTTTCTTATTAATTATTCAAGTTATTTAATTTATATTTTATATCTAAAAAAGCAATGATTTGAAAACCAGATCAAACCAGTCGGTTTGACCAAAATAAATACAAACTAGCTTGATTTTCAGTCTGGGATGTGTTTATATCCTTTATGAGAAAAAACCAACCAGTTAAGCGAATAATTATTATTAAATGAATTACTATTTTAATCCTTAAAAAACTAAATTTATTTAATCTCACTAATAAATTATATTTGTCAAATTTTATGTTATACTTTAATTGAAAATTTTAAATTATTATTGTTCAAAACTAATTATTATTTTTATCATGAATTTGTTTAATAAATTGAATTATTAATTAGTATATATAAGTAATTTTGTTTAAGATAATTTAATAATGTGTTAAAAATAATATTTAAACTATACAGGAGTATCCTTAAAAGATATTAAAAAAAGTTGAATAAAGTTAGAGTTTTTTTTATTAACATTCTTTAAACTTTAAATCTTTTATTTATTCTGTCTATTTTTAAAACATTGATAAAGAGTGTTTAAATTGTACTAAATATTTTTTTTTGTAATTTTGATGGACTTAGAGGAAGAAAATCTGGCCCAAAATAAAATAAATAGTCCAAAATCTAGTAGTTGAGTCCAAAACAAATATTATTAGCTTTTATTTTAAGTTATTATGGATGCAATTCGTGAAAAATTATGATTAATAAATTTTAATTATACTAATATTGCAATAATTAAGTGATAATTGTATCAAGAATCTCGATCTCCGAAAGTACTAAAATCCTATCTTAAGTGAGTTTTCTTCTTTCATAATCAATAAGTAAAGCCTTTTGTTTTAATTGCAGAAAAAGCTTTTGTTAAATAATTTAAAAGTATTAACTCAAGCCAACTCAGATAATTAATCTCTCTTAACATACGAAACATGGTTTTATAGTATCTCATTATT
>JANTNU010000003.1:7666875-7679463 GCA_024752395.1 Erythroxylum havanense
CTTGACAAAACCTGATAGCCTCGCTCCTCTATATGGTCATTAGGAACAGAATCTTGACTTACAACTGATCTCAAGCCATTATTGACTCTCCTATGTTTTGATAAACGGTAACGCAGATCTGATTCATCAATATGTTCAGGGCTATTAACTTTTCCATAAGCTCTCCTTTCCCGATGTACTGGCCCCCCCAGCATTCTCTCTGATGAAGACCTTTGCTGTTCCCATGCACGTTGCCCCTGCATGTGCTCAAAAGAGTCATAGGCTCTTGGATCACGATATGTTTCTAGGTCAATATTAGTCATTGAGCCATAATCAGCCATATGACCAAGTTCATATTCTTCCACAGAATTCAACTTACGTCCTTCGGGATCTTCACCATGATAATAATCAGAATCCCTCATTTCATCGTCCACAAGAACATCAAATCCAGGAGAGGACTCCCTCAACAAGTCATCATAATCCTTACCATTCTGGAAACTCTGGTCATCTGCTGCTTGGGATAGATGCAAACGGTTGGTACGACTTGGATTTCCATTAACTGGAGTAATTGTTGGCTTATACCTAGGAACCTCATCATCCACTAGTTTCTCTTTCAATGTATTTCTCTCAACACCAGTACTATTTCTCGGTGGAGCAACTCCAGCTTTTGGTGTCGGTTTAGCTCCTATATGCACGTTCGCCGCCTTTGAGAGTATATTCTGCTCTTCAGTGCGCCTTTGAAGACCACCAAAATGCTTACCTTTAGGCTGGGCTTCAGAACTAGAAGTAGCTACACTTGTTTGTGAAACTTTATTGCTAGAAGTATTTGGTCCATGCGAGAAAGCACATCTATCGCCTTTCAAGCAGAGGCCCTTCTGGAAGAAAACACAAGGCACTGCTTGTTTACTTGAATTATAAGGATTATGTGTAGGAGGTGCCACTATAGTTTGTAATGGAGGCAAAGATGATCCAGCAGATGCTGTTGCTGCTGGGACTCCAAATAAACCATCAAGAGGCTGAAAAAGGAAATCAAATTGATTATTTTCTTTTACTTTAAAACAGATGAAGTATCTTTGAGAAAAACCCATTAAAAATAACAGGAACTCACTGGATGGCGGAACCCACACTTTGGATTCAGGCAATTTCCATTCAACCAAAAATAGCAATCCCTGGGGTTAACCCGGGCATATTCACTATGGCGGTACTCACACTCACTTCCCTGTTACAATAAGGGATAAGCACAGATCTTAATAAAAGTTCATGAATAGAGAAGGTAACAAATTTTCACAGCAACACAGCATAAATCAAAATCATCAATTCACATTACATTGTAGGACAGATTCAAAAGTTAAACAGCAAAAATGCATTTCTTTCACACAGTTCACGAAAGATGGTAAACCATCTAAACAATGAACTGACATATACCTTATGCAGACAAACAACCCATCCAACTGTGCTAAAAATCAATTGTCAATAATAGAAATGCAACTAGAAAGATATTCGCAAAGAAAATTTGCATTTGAAACAATGAAATATCAAAACCATTACAACTCAAATTTTATTCCAGTTATAGCATTATAGAACAGGTCCGAACTGACTGATGTTGAAGAATCAGCGGCTGAGTTGTTAAGAGGTAGTGCTAAAAAAGATTTGCTTGCAAATCAATTTAGTCCCTAAGCTTCAAGAAGAGCTTTTGCTCAGCTCACCACAAGTCTATTCAATGCAGAATAAACTGAAGTCACTAACCAAGGCACCGCCTGAAAGGAAAAATGTTATCCACGGGCTTCACTATGTTTACATTAAACAAAAAAACGTTTCACTTGCTTCTACAAGAAAATACACTTTCTCGGAAATCCCACCTATGAGTCACGAGTAAGTATTACTGATGCTATCACTTCTCATCTGATATTTACCGGTGATTACAAACAAATAAACAATGTTCATAAGCCCTACTTCAAATCCACATTGGTTTGGACCCATAGATATCATACGTCTTTAACAAATTAGACGGTTCTCTTCTCTTCAACTGATGAAAGCAAGTAACAGTATAGGATTAACCATGAAGACCCTCGACCAAGTTAAACATGATAATAAAATAACTTATTTTCCCCAAAAAAATTTACTTGCCAAATATAAAGAATTTCTTTATTGACCTGAGACGATCTAAATCAGATTAAAACAACTAAATCATAAATCTGAAACCCTAATTAAGCTTAGCCCTAAATGTTCCTAAAAAATCCATTGAAATAAATCCGTATAACTTCACACCACCAAAATTTCAAAAAAAAGAAAGAGAGAATTTGTGTGTGCGTGTGCGTGTGCGTGTCTATATATATTTATACATATTTATAAAGAAGAGAGCAAAAAAGAGAACCTTTTTGCAGGTTAAAGGAGAAGCCAGAAAGTAAACACAATCCGTGTTCCTTTTCAAAGCTTCTTCCTCCGATGAAAGTGGTGCCGCTTCCGTAGCCGGTGGTTGTTGCCGTTGTTGCTGCTGCTGAGTCGCGGCTGCCATGGTCTATGAGGCTTTCGATAACAACAGATTCAATTCACCGAAAATCAGATCCAACTTCAGAGAGAGTTATATCGAAATTGAGGGCCCCAATATATAAATTACCAGATTTCCTCAAATTTGAGGATTTTTGTGAGAGAAGCCGCCGCGAAGAAGATTATAGAGAGTAGAAGAAAGAAAGTGAAGAGGGCGAGAGAGAGAGAGAGAGCGAGCACGACAACGGCGAGCTAAGGGTTTTTGCTTTTCATATTTGAATATTATTTTCTCTCTCCCAATCCTTTTGGGATGTATGCATTCTAAATTTCTAATCTCAGTTTAAGAGAAATGATAGAAGATGATTAATTTAACGTATCAAGTGTTGGTATAAATAAATAACATATGGTCAAAGTTTCACATTTAATATTTTTATAAAAAATTAAATACCCCTAATGACATTGTTACATAATGTAAAATGAAGAGCGGAGAATTCTTCCATTAGTTCTTTTAACAATGTACAATATAATAGTTGTTACATCCTACTCACTAATCCTGTTACATTTGTCAACAGTCCATTCCTAAAGGTGAAATCAGCATGATCATAGGACTTTGTAAGCAAAATGGAGTCAAAGATGAGCTAGTAATGTAAGAAGAAATAATAACAAAATCAAGAGCTAAGAAGTTCAAAAAAGCAAAGTTTTAAAAATTGGACCAGACCTGTCCAATCCGATTGAAAAAAGTTTAAATCGGTCAGTGATCCGATTCAGTTTTATCTAAGAATCTTTCTGTATAAAAACCGGCTGGTTTAAACTTTTTTTGGTTGGACCGAACATTGATTTTGTAATTTTATTTATGGGTTAGACCATACAAAGCTACTAATTCTCTGTATCAGTCTTAAAATATCAGTCTTTGGTATTTACCTCTTTCTTTCTTTTTTGACTTAAAAACTAAATATAAATCTTTGTAAAATAATTCTTAATTATAATATCTTTTATTGTCATTATATAAAAATTATTAATTCTATATTATTAAATTTTATATTGTAAATGAATATTAATAGAAAGAAATAATTTTAAAAAATTTTAAATACTAGAGAAGTATTTCAAATTTATGATAATTTTATAATTGATTTTATTTTTTATACATTTTACTTAGATTAATTTAGATATAAAAGACAAAGAAAATCATATTCCAAATTATCATTTTAAGGTTGGTTATAACATGTGTTTATCAATTGGTAAATGAAAATTAAAAAAAGAGGCATTTGTTTACAGTACGAGTGATTGTAATTATAGTCAGATGGTATTGGATTAATTTGTAAGAATTATGAAGCTAATTTTATAATGAATAATTTAAATTATTGAAGCATATGATTTCATAATTATATATATATATAATTATGAAATGCTCCATTCACATATTTCTTCTTAACATCCTCTATTTTATTTGATTTGAAAATCATTATATCTCTTACTTTCGATTACATGCAACACCACCACCAATACTCATTTTGAAGTACATTCATGAAACTTACAAATATAAATATATTAAACTTTGAATTATTATCTAAATTATACCTCCACAAAATATTCATTACTCATAAATAAACATGAAAGAAATATATATATACCTGGTTAGTTATACGTGTATTAATGTCAAACTCTAGATCTAGATCTTGATCAATATTTCTTCTATAGTCGAAAGGTGCAAATCTAACCTTTATTTTATAAATTTACAAGTTAATTTATAATATTTTGGGGCATTTAAATGAATTCTAACATTTGCAACTGTTCAAATTTGACCACAAGAGTAAAGCCTTTGTCAAGACGATTTATAAAGAAAATGCATTTGTCACAATAAATTAAGAACAGTTACTGATGATTAATTCATATCTTATGTTGATCATATTTAAGTTAAAATAATACTGTATTACAAGTTTACAATTGAGAATAATTTCATAAATTACTAATTTGTAATTTATTTTAATGCAGTAGAAGAAGTTGATACAAATACTTTAGATGAAAGTGTAGTTTACAAATTTTTAAATAACGTTAGAGAATTTGGAGCTTTTGACAATAATGAGATACAATCTCCTTCAGAAATATAATTTTAATTTGTATTATTATTTTAATATTTATATTAGACTCATATTTATTTATTATTAATTCATTATATAATAATAGACTTTGGTGTATTTTTATTTCAGTAAAATATTTTATTTTTGCTTATTCTTATAAGTTTTATTTTTTATTTATTATATACTGGTTTTATAACGATTCACTACCGGTTGAACCTCTATACGTTAAACCTTTCATTCGATCGACTTGATGTCTGGTCTGGTTTTTAAAATATTGCAAAAAAGTGCTTCAATCTTATATCGGTCGAATTATAGATGACATGGAATCTCAAGAGACAACGAGGGTCAATGACATCATAACAAATCAAGTTGTACGGAATGTGCAAAAAGACTTTCATTCTTAATTAATTATTTTACGTTATAAGCATAACTTGAGGCATCCCACTACTTGTGTCTTGAGCTTGTTTAAATCTTTTAGGTTTAGTGAGCTTTATTTTAGAGATATTAATTTGGGTTTTAATTATTTCGGTGAAAGACATATGTTTAAAGGCCTTTTACGTGTTAGGGTTTTTTTCTTTTCAGGAGGTATAATTACATCATAATAAACATTGTTTAGGGTTAGATTGGATTAATAACGAATTTTATAAGGGAGGATTTTTTGTCTTCTTTTATTGCATCAAGAATATAATTTTTATCAAGGTAAACACTTATGGCGCATTTCTATTCTTATTTTCAAATTAACCTTATTATATGTATTTCCTTTTATATAATTGATTGGGAATTCATTAGGGTTGGGATTTCGTCTTGTTCATATTATATCTAAAGTGTGTGTTTAAGAAGTTTCAGGTTCTTTAACCATAGGATTCCACATCGATTGGTATTAGAGCATGGATTGAGATACTCCTTATTTATCTTGTATTTATATATAGTTATTACTGTTATTTTTCATTAGAATTCGAAATTAAGGTTCATCTTATTATTATGCTTTTCTACTAAAAAAAAGTAGCTGAAAAAGATGAAAACAATTGGTACCGAAAAAAGGTCAAAAACAAAAAAAAATGAAAATACTAGTGTTAAAAAGACAAAACAATTGTTACTGATTTTAAAATTTTTAGTTGAGAAAAAAAAAGAACAAATTCTATCTTTGGGGTTGAGGTGATTATAGGATTTTCTTTTGTTAGCTTCCTATTTTGTTTAGTATTTTTACATCTTTGCATCCAATTTGATTTTTCCATTAATAAATTTTCAATTTGGCATTTATGCATTAGTTTCATCATTTTTCTTCATTATAAGTTGCTATTTTTATCTCTTTTTTTGGTTTTCGTTTACCCCATAATTAGCAAATTAATTCTTGTTAATTTAAATTATGTATTTTTTTGGGCATCATACATCCTTTCCTCTTGTATGCCCATTTTGCCTTCATTCATTTTTATATATTTGTTTCTAGTTTTGTGGCCATCATTTTTTTAGGTAATTTCTTTGCATTCCTAAATGTTAATTTGTTGTTTGTGCATTATCTTGACTGGAAATTGAATTCTGAAATGCAATTGAGAACAACAAGTTTGAGTGAAAAAAGGCTTGAGTGTATAAGTTTAAAAGAGGGTAAAAGCCAATTTTGAGTGAAACACGTAATGGAATGACTTGTGAAGTTATCTTTTTACTGTTAACTATTTTTCTTGCAGCTTTTTGTTATAAGAATGGTCAACAAAAGTGATGGAAAGGAAACATTATAAGAGGAGGATGACAACGTGCCTGATTTAAAAGAAATATATAAGGCATTCGTGAATGAATTCAAGAAGTTATCTACTAGAATGGACGAGATGGGTGAGAGAATTAATGAAACTAGTAGAATCCAAAAACGTAGTAGATCAATTTAAGTCATTAGGACCAATAAGAAGAATTGGAAAGAATGTATGATGAGTATGAAGATGAATTGCAATCCATAAGGGGTAGAGTAAGGAGAGAAGAAAGAGTGGAGATAAAAGATATCAACATTAATGTCATCTATAACATCCCATACCCAATAATGAAATTGGCATATTGAGTATTACCACATTCTTAAATACTTAATACTTCAAACTACAACATTTTCTATTTAAAACCTCGTTAATATGGCAATTACTATTCACCTTCTAAAATTTTGATAGAGTTTCTTCTATATTTACTTAAAAGCTCCTACAAAAAACCTCAATAGACTTCTCATGCAAGTTAATCATCTATCCATCTCCAAATCAAACTCCTTGACAAAACAATTTACCCATCCTTTAATACATTTCAACGCATTTACACCAGATTTCATACATAACTTTCATTTATTCATATATAGTTTACAATAAAATCCTGTAAGATCCTTCACTTCTTTATGTGTACATTTCATAACAAAAAACAAAATAAAAATTTGTAGTACATCCACCTCCAATTCTTTCAAGATCCTCTATGTGACTTTTGTCCTGTAGTAAATCTACCATATCTTTCTTCTAATTCTCTTCAAAACTTACGTGCAGAAAGAAAATTCACACGCTAAGCTATAGACTTAGTGGTGTTCAAACAATTCTATTTCTCTTTCAATTCAATTTATTCAACCAAAACAAGCATAATATTTAATATATATATTATAATATTTTTCACATATAAATATCTTCATTTATTTATAAGCATAAATAGGCATTTAAAATCAAGTTGTGAAATACAAGCATGTATCATTTTAATAATTCATATCTAATTACACAATGATCAATAAATTGTATATTCAATTACTAATTTCATTTGAACTTCTTTAATCATTAATTATATATTTATCTACTTTCTGTAATTGCCCCAAAGTAAAATCTATTGAAATTGTATCATCGAGCCGGATAAGCGGGATTTAAAAATAATACAAGATCGGGTTATCGAAACCATACGATCCATTTTTATATACATTTATATTAGAACTGAGCTCTCGGAGCCATGCAGTTCATAAGTCAAATCAAAAATCTTACACTAGAACCACACACTCGAAGTTATACAATCTGGTAACATATATCATGACGCAGTAATGCTAACTTCCTAATTGGCATGCCAACCTTATCACATTCCTCAAATTCCTATCTATTTCACTAGGTGCAAATCTAATTAAATTCTATTGAAATTTCATAATAAAAGCTCATAATAACTAATTCAAGCTATTTCATATTCGGCCAAAGTAATTGTCATTCTTTAATGTTATATTTTTTCTTTAGTTATTAGTTTTAATTTACTCCATACAACATTTAAGACATATTCATCTCACCAATAAATCAAAAATAACATGTATATTAAGTTTCTCAATTCAAACATAATGTATGCCAACGGGGGAAAGTACAAATTATAAATCCAAAATTTAAATTAATCACATATACTACTTCATTTAACATCCAATTAAATATTTTTAAGAACAATTTCATAAACCACAAATTTTACTCAAGAACCTTAAATTACCTAATACAAAATTTTTAGGAAAAAAAATAGAATTGCAAGAACACATACTAAATTGATGTCCAAATCTTCAAATTAAATTTCCATAAACTTCAATTTCATCATTAATTCCTTATTTCTTCTCTTTCTCTTTCTCTCTCTCCTTCAATTCATCTTCATAATATTGCATAACAAATTCAATTTCATGCATTTTATTCATCAATGCATTCGTCTACACCAAAATCATGTACTAAAGATAATTAAAACTCCATTAATTTACCTTATAAATTTTTGAGTGTTATTCATCAAGAACACCCATATACCTTTTCTTCATCTTTTCCTAATTTTTTTGTTGATACGTGAGTTTAGGGACCCTAAGTTAATGATTTAGTGTTTAATAGGTGATTTGGGGGTTAAAACTAAAGAATATTGGCTTGAAATGTAAGAAATGAAAGAAAAATGGAGAAGAAAGGAGGGAGGTATTCTCGACAATCTTTAGTAAAGAAGAGAGGATAGGTGGCCAACAAAATGACATAAATGTCATGTGGTCCCTAATTAAAAATTTTCCATTTTTTCAAAATTAACCTTTTTTTATTCATTCTTTCCTTTTCTTAATAAAAATACCCATAAGAAAAATATCAACTTCATATAGAAACCTTAATTAACATCATTTATTTCCATTAATATTTTCATATTTGACTTTCACCCTTTCTCGGGTCAAATTTTGATCATTGGTCAACTGTTGATCAAACCCTCAAAACAAACTCGTTTGGAGCTTTAATTTGATTCTCGGGCTATCCTTGAACAATATTATCCGATGCCAAATAAAATAAAATGTAGTTTGGATCCTGGATGTCACTATTCACCTCAGGATATGTTATTCATAACCCAAAAAGTATCATTAATGAAATTGAGATTTTTGGGACATTATAATTCTTCCTATCTAATATAAAATTTCGCCCTTGAAATTTACCTGTGTCAAATAGTCGTGGATAAGACTTTCTTATGATTTCTTCTAGTTCTCATGTAGCTTCCTCAATCTTATGGTTTGTCCATATTACTTTTACCAGTGAAATTGTCTTGTTCCTTAGTTGTTTTGTATCTTTTGCTAGAATCGTCACCGGCTTCTCTTCATAAGTTATATTTGGTTGTATTTCAATATCTTCAAGTTTTATAATGTGTGATGGATCATATCGATACTTCCTCAACTTTGACACATGGAAGACATCATGAATTTTTTTCCATAACTTGTAATAATGCTAATCTATAGGCTACTGGTTTCACATGTTCAATGATCTAAAATGAACTAATGAATATAGGGTTTAACTTACCCTTCTTGCCAAATCGAAACACTTTCTTAATTAATAGAACCCTTATTATATTGTTGTGCACCATCATTCAAAAGAAGTTGTAACAATGCAAAAATTGTTTACCATATATCGAGTTTGCATATAATAGGATTGTGCATTGTACTACGCCTTATTCATCTTTTAAAATTGTGTATGGTCTTTATCCTTTGGCTCCTTTAGATGTTTTGCCTTTACAGACTAATGAATGTGATAATTTTGAGGGAAAGAGAAAGACAAATTTTGTTAGGGATTTATATGCTAAGATTTGAGCTAATATAGAGGAAAAAAAATAAGCAATAAGCAAGGAAGTCAAAAAAGGGGCCACGAAAGTTACCTTTAAACCTGGAGATTAGGTTTGGATATATATGCATGAAAATAGATTTGTTGCCCCAAGGAAATCAAAATTACAAGTTAGAGGAAATGGACCTTTCCAAGTGTTGGAGTAAATCAATGACAACTCCTACAAGCTCAATTTACCAAGTCATTATGGCAATATTGGTGTCACTTTTAATGTTGCTGATTTGCCTTTATTTGATATAGGTGATTCGAGGATAAATCTTTTCGAAGAGGGAGAAAATGGTAGAGATTAGCTTGCATTAACATTCACTAATCTATTATAAGGCATTAGAGGCCCTATGACAAGAGCAAGAACTAAGCATATAAAGGAGGCTTTGCAATACTTGATCATGGACATTCAAGATAATATGGCTATTGTCGAAGATTCTAATGTATTACTAAGATTAATTCTTCAGGCCTAAGATGATGAACAAAGCCTAATGTATGAAAAATAATGCTTGGGGTCCAACATGTAAGAATGATCCACATGTTTGTTTTTAATGAAGCCCAATCTGCATATTTTCATTTTAAAAAGGTTAAAGATGTGGGATTAGATGCAAAATTTAATGTTTTGGCTTTCTTTCATTAATTATTATTAATTATCAAGTTATTTTCATAAAGATTTCAAATTTAAAGTTGACTAAGGGTAATTTGTATCCATTAGTTAAGCGAATGCTTCCTAACTAAGTCATTTCTATTTAGTTATATTTTGGAATAGTAAACAAGATTTTGATATGGGAATTTGATCATTTGGTGCCTATTTAAGGAGGCAATTTGGTGTATTACAAAAATAATCCTATCATCAATAAAATTTGATTGTTTTTCTGTAATGAGAGCTTTCTCTTGGTTCTTTAGTCAGTAACTTAATCTGGTCTCTTCAAGATAACTTGTAGTGATTAACTTATAATTTTGGTTACATTCAACAAGTTTAGTTAAGGTCGGATTCTTTGCTTGATTCAAGAACAATTCTAAGGTTTCTTTTTCTTTCTCATTAATCAATCAAATCGGTAGGTCAGAGACAAAGAGCTATTGAAATCAGAAAACAAAACGTATACAAAGAAAGCATCCTAGTGATTCTTAAGAGATTTCAGGACCTGAATTATCCTTACCTATGTAAGATGAGCAAAATGTCGATACTGAATGAGATTTCAGGACCTGAATTACAGAGTTGGTGATGTCAAGACACGAGAAGATAACGTAGGAATAGAATCAAGAGAAGCTTCCCCTTAGAATTACTTGACCAGGAAATTGTCACAAGTTACCATCTTGAGTTTCTTAACTTTGCACAGATTTGATATACATAAACAGTACATCATGAAACAAAAGTAGGGTCGATCCATGTCTGACAAGGAGTGAAATACAAAAGGCATCCTCACTTTCTATGTTGCCTGGGGTCTTCTTATGAGCACCAACCACAGCAGGAAAATGAAAAGGGCATGTGACCAGTTCTGCAGATATAGTCGGCTTGTTGCTCGGCTTTTGCAGCATGCCGATCTCTCTTTGCTTCTGCTGCTACTCGCTTCTCTTCTGCCTTGTGCCTTACTGATGCTAGTTTATTCATAATCCTATCCTGGGCCTCTGCTCTCATCCTTTCAACCTCCACCTGAGAAGCAGAACTCACTAAACATTTAATTGTGCTAAAAATTTGTATGTAAATATCTTTTCTAAATTAAATTCATAATCCAGGGATGGAATTCTGCAATATAAGTAAAGCATAAGGTTTCTCACAATGAAATGGACAAACTTTTCATCATATGGAAGCAAGAAAAGGTTAAGGTTATTCTGTTGTTGTAATGTTGATTTTGTCACGATGTCAGTAGTTGTTTATTTTCTGTGTTGGTTCCTGCAGCATTAGATGCATGGAAATCCAGTTACTCAGGCCAGAAGGCGTCATATATCATGCAGCACCAGGCATTTATATTAGATTGTTTCTCGAAATTACTAACATTTAGAGAAGGCTTTTAGAGATTTTAACTTAAGCAATGTGGCGCAACATCAATTTGGATCTTAATGTTTTAAATTGAAATTCTAAAGAGATACAAGATAAAGAATCTGGCAAGAAAAGCATATACAAGACAACCATTAAACCATCATTTCACATTGGTCACATATAAGGACTGTCATTAATACACACTCTTTACATACTTTTCAAGTCAATCATGACGCACACATACTAAGAAACCGGTGGACAGTTAGTGACAATAGTATAAAGTACCTCAATCTTTCTCATCTCTGCCTCTGTTTTTGCTTTTTGATGATTTTCCCATGCTTGAATTTTTACCTCTTCACGTTTGAACCTGAAAAAGCAAGAGTCATAATTACCATTCCGGTTTTGTGAGAACCTACAATCAATATTCCGTCCAGTGCTTCAAGAATGTCTCTATTTCAATCAACCAACACAGACAGATTACTATCTTACAGCCTTTTTAGTTCAGTCAAACACCTAATTAGTCCAAGTAGAAGTCCCACCGAAAAGGTGTAGGGATATCAACTTTGAAACATTTAAGCGAGAATTGAAAGAAGCGGAACAAAAAAAGGAATCAAGTAAATTAGTAACTTAGAACAAAATACCTTGCCAAATATTTAGCCTTCTCTGCCTCCTCCCATGCAGCTGCACCCGTTTCAATCACGCTTTTATTTGGTTGTTCTGACGCTACATACACCAAAGAAGTAGATGGATCCTTATCATACTCCTCTTGACTAGCCCAGGCAGCAATGTTAACCTTACCGAGCTGTGTCCCCAGCATCATTATCTCTCTCCTAGTTTTCATTTGCATCTCTCTTGTTGACAACTCATTCTTTGGACCTAGATGATCAATGGGAGCATTTGTTGGAAATGAAGCTACTATGGCTCTGTCAGGACTTGATGGCCTAGATGAAGTTGGGCTACGAATTGGTGTTGTTGCCCTTACTGGTGTTGTTGT
>JANTNU010000003.1:7795323-7807913 GCA_024752395.1 Erythroxylum havanense
GCAATGGAGAATGGGTGTTAGGTATTCGACCAAAAGCAGGGTTATTTTTGGCTTTTCTTTATCTTGTCTGCGGACAAAAGACAATGTCCGACATTTTTGAGTTGGACAAAATATTTTGTCCTTGTCCGTTAAAGACAGGACAGAAATTAGTCAAGACGGTAAGCAAACGCACCTTCGGACAGAAATTTTTTGTCCTCGTCATCCGTCTTCACGTCCGAAGACAGTAACCAAACGCTGGGTTAGTCCTTGTAACGCCTGCCTGCCTGCCTGCCCTGGTCATGTTTTATGTTGGAGGAGGATCTTGTAAATCCTTGTAGTACATGAGTCACGTTTTATAGACTTAGCATTAGTTTAATAAAAATTGTATTTTTGTTAGAATATAAATTATATTTTAATATCTTAGAGAGTTTTTAAATAAATATTGGTAATTATAAATTGTGTAATTAATTAATTATTACTCATGTATTATATAAATTTATTATTTTAATATATATTTAATATCACGTAATAAAATTTATAAATAAATTATAATTAAATTAATAATCTTAATTTAATTTAAATAATTAATGTTTATTTTATTTTTCCATTTCATGACCAGTTGGATCGGGAGCTCCGGGGGATCGTCTTCTTCTTGTATCTACTTCACTAAGGCCCTATTTGGTTGGATGTTAATTAATGGAATGAAATGTAATAGAATTGAAGGAAACAGAATAGTTTATAATGGAATGGAATGTAATATAGTAAAAAGTTGTTTGAGAAATATGGAAGGATTAATAATGTAATGTAGTAAAATATTATTTTAAATATAGATGGAATAGAATGTAATGTATAATAAATGACTTTTATACGCCTTATATTAAAACGATTATTACAGAAGGTTTATTATCTTATTATTAATTATATAAAAATATTAGTATTAATTATTTAATATATTTTATTTTATTTTATGTGATTTACATTTAAAAATAATTTGTTTATATATATATAAAAATATATTCAAATAATTAAAGAATAATTTTTATATTTTCTATTTTCGTTAATAAAATTTTATTAATTATTTTATTTTATTATTAATTATATACAATTTATTATTAATTATATAAAAATATTATTATTAATGATTTAATATATTTATTTTATTTTATTCTATGTGATTTATATATAAAAGTAATTTATTTTTATTTTTATTTTATAGAAATATATACAAACAATTAAAGATTAAATTTTAAATATAATTTCTATTTTTCATTGATAAATATTTATTTTTATGAATTATATACAATTTATTATTAATTATATAAAAAAATATTATTATCAATTATGTAATATATTTTATTTTATTTTATTCTATGTGATTTATATATAAAGCACAAACTATCATAACCAAGTAATTGGAAATGGTATCTCAACAAATTGATCAAGAAGTATCTGAATAATCAACTAAAAAATTGAAGGTTTTAAAGTTCTATTTTGTTTTTCTTTTTCGCAAAATTTCTCTCAACAAGACTAGTAGATCAAAGTGTTTTACTCCGTCACATTTTCAACTTAGCTCTTGCTAGCTTGCTTTTCCTTTGCCTTCTAAATCTTCAACACTTTCTTCACAATCTTTTGCTCCTCTACCAAGAAAGCTCGGATGATCCTACATAGACCAATAAAGGACACTTAAACCAATTCCATTACCTCATCAAGAAATCGGAGAAAAAAAGTGAATCAAGTGCTTGATGTACAATGAAAATTCACCTCTCCTTGACAGCGCTACTAGATAATACTCCACCATAAACAGCAAAGGAGTTGAATCACACCAATTTAACAAGTACTTTAACATGTCTGATAAAATCCATTAGGGACTGCAATACATGTCAATAGAGCTACAATGTCGATTTACAAAAAGGAATTTATAATCATCGTCAATTTTTTAGGCTTAACCACTCAGATTTTCCAGTGTAGGAATGATAACAATCTTCAGTTGCTTCGTCAATCATTCTTAATTCACTGGAGTATTTTTTTTGCAAATAACCACCAGCTTGAACCCACAATGATCTTTCATCTAAAATCTGATCAATCTTTCATGGGCACCGTAATAATACCAACATCCATCAGTAAGATCAGTTTTTTTTGGGAAGTCAAAGAATGGTATTTTGAGCCCCCATGAGTAGTCAACATTTAAATCAGTAAAGTTTCCACCTTGATTAAAGAGATGCAGCTCATTGGTGAAGAGGATCGGTGGGTGAGTGGAAAGAAAGAAATGAGAACCTTCTTCTTCTTTGCTCCGCTCTGTTTTGGTGGGCAACCATGAAACAGAGCATCATAATAAGGAGACAAAAGGGTCTTTGAAAGTTGTAAACACTCATTGGAGATTGAAGATCGGATGTGGGGTCCGCTCTCCAAGTAGCTTGATTCTCTTTGCTCTCTTTACCATCCAACTAAGATGCTTCCCTTCCCATTATTTTAATTGGTTTCACATAGCTTTAAACAACTGGAGATCAAGTATAAACTCCAAAGAAACAGACTTTAAGATGTAAAATTAACAAAAAAGAGCATATGCATGCATATGTTTAGAGGCCTAGGTTTTGGCATTATCCTGGGGAGGTGAATAGGGAAGAGGCGCGGTTCATCGAGAAGCTAAAATAAATGATCATGCATGAAGCAAGCAGTTGACAATCTGTAATTGGGTAGTGGGCAATGAACTCTCGCTCAAGGGTCATGGGACGCATGTCAAGAGTTTCGAGCGGAAGTAGGAGCTCACTAATTTATGCGTGCGACCGTGGCTTCCGAGAAACTTGCAGAGTTTAGACCGGGTGGTTTCAAAGTTATTTCCTTCAGGATAATGTAACGTAAGTGCCCAAAGGCGTGTGAATAATCACTCTTCAATTCAAATTGTGGGATATATATGGAAACAGGATACCTGAAAATGTTGTTGGAAAGTAAGCTTAAGTATCAATAACTCTTCACAAATTGATAACCATACTCGACTGAACTACTTCGACATCACTCTTAAAGTAATCTGTGTTGGCTTTCGGATCTTTCAAATAATACAATTTGAAAAATCAACGCCCTGCATGGTTCAGTTGAAACATAATGTCCATGGCCGTCAGTTAAACTTCCTCTATACAGTCACCTTCCAGCTTCCTTCAAAAGTCTTAATTTATTTACTGCAAGCTCCTTTTGCCAGTTTATCAATTTCCGACTGGGATATCTACCATCCTGCCTGCCGCAAAAAAAGAAATCAGTTCTGTGACAACATTTCAAAACAAGATGCTGGTATGAAGAACAAGAACATAAAGTTTCATGTAAGAGAACGGAGCTGGAGCTGAAAGCTGGATGCATTTTCGAGCTGTAACTTTTCCACACAAGTCTTACACTCAGATTGATTGGAGTTGGTCATATGATCCCTCAATTACATCCATCCAAATCAAAGCCCTACATCAGTAACCGTGTTCAATAATAGACGTTGCTCAATGTTCTTACATTTTGATGCCAGTAGTCTCAAAGCACAGAGCTGGAACAGTAACCATTAGATATGTGAACGGTCTAAAAGATGGATAATACATAGAGTAAGCTGTGATCACACTGATTGAGTGTCCATTTAATAGAAAAATTAAGATACTCACTTCTAACATCATACCCTCCACCCATCAGACCACACTCACCATGAACTACCTCTTTGCGGACTTTGTTGTATCAGAAAAATTCAAACTAAACGTGACTGCAATGCCGCACACTTTTACTAGTTGCACAGTAATGAATTTTCTTTATTATGTATGAAACTCAGATTTTCAAGTGTTCCAAACATAATTCGAAATTCCCAGCAAGACAATAAAAGGTAGTATCTAGTGGGTCGTTCATAAAAAATCATGTTGAGCAACTATATAAAAACTGCAACTATTTTGTGAACACAGAAACTGGTAAAAGAATTTTGATTACCCTTCATGTCAACCAGTAAACTTGGTACCTTCGTATAGCCATTCCTGGCTAGCTCTCCATGGCAAAGGTAGCAATTAAAATCTTTGTTACTCTGCCAATAGAGCTTGCACCATCAGCAGCTCCTACAATCCTGTTCTTTATTATTTCTCTCTCTCTCTCTCTCGCAAATCTATGTCTTTTCTTATGCCTACATGTTCATAATTATGCAAGTATTTGTAATCTTGATATACTTGGTCTTCTGATAACAAAAACCAGGAGTATGAAATGGAAAATCACTCTCAACAAAGCTCTTGGGAACTTGAGAACCTTATATCACAGCTGATAACACTATGATCAGTGATTAATCGTTGTAATAAACGGCGTATTAGAAGAAGAAATAAAAAAACAAATTACAGAAGACACTTACAAAGAGCACTCTCCTTGCTAAGTAATATTGCAGAAGGCACAAATGGAGGATCACTCTTGCAAAATATGCTCAATAAATATTGCAGAAGACATAAATGGAGGATCAATTTTGCAAAACATGCTAATAAATACTGCAGAAGGCACAAATGCTCTCTTGGTGAAACACAATAAAAGAGTCAACCTACAGCGAAGAAAAGCATCGACCAACTTTTACTCATTTAAGATTTTAAATTCTTATCATGCGGCTTCCGTCAAATACATACATAGACCATTGAATAGAGAGAATATAATTTGCATACATCAGAACTCGAAATATACCAGCTGCATAGTTCAAAAATCTATCAGCTGGCAATCTGTTATTCACATTTGGTAGCAGGATTTTGCATGTTGTGACCTCCAAAAAGTATACAGCTCACTTTAATGGCATAAAAAATTTAAATCCCTCTAATCATATTCACCTTGATCTCCATACATCAATCTAGAGCTCTGGCTACAAGGATCATTGCCTCCTGCAGAGTTAGAATGAGCCACTAAACCTTTGTTCAGTATCCTAAAGTACAATCTATATCTTGAAGTGTAATTTTTCCAATATACAAGTCACTTTTGTGATCAGAACAAAGTGGGAGACAAATATGATTTAAACTTTCATGAATTGCACCCATCCCAGCAACCCACTTCTCTTTGTCCATTGGGCTCACACTTAGAATACTCTGTAGTAACCGTACGTGATAGATAATAGTGTCTGTTCTATCACAGAAATGAGCAGCACAAATATGTGAGGGCTCTTCAGAAGCAAGTCTGACCAACACCATAGATAACACTCCATCTACAGGATTTGGATCTGAAAGATTTTTATCTCCCATCATCTTTACTTCTCTTTCTGTCGGAAAGTGCATTTCTTCTTCTCCGTGGATGTTAAATACTTTCAGATCTTTGGAGTAATGTTTAATGGCCTCACGTTTTGTTGCTTCATGCTTTTCTGCCAAGGTCAAAATACAAGAAAACCTCATGTGGTAGCTGACAACAGTTTTTACCACTTTGAAGTTATGGCAGCAACAAAAGAAAACAAGCCATCTTCTCCCAACACCTGCATACCACTTGATAATGTCAGCATCTTCCAAAGAAGTAAGCAGACTGATTGGCCTTGGACGACCCATGTGGTTTGTAAACCCTACCATCTTAATGGCTTTCCTCACAAGTTCAACAGGTGCACAAACCTTCATGCAAAGCTTTGTCAAATCCTCCACTGTTCTCTTAGCATACTTTCTTTCTTCCTCTTCTTCAGCCCTCCTCTTTTCTTCCTCCATTGCCTTCATAGCTTTGACTGGCGACAAGTGCTTCTCCACCTGTTCTTGGAAGTTGTCATAGGCATCAACAAGCCCTTGAGGCAGTTGATTCCTAATATGACTTAGTGACAGAAAATCACCTGTAGTCAGCATCCTATGCCATGTCCAACGATCTTCCAAGGACTCCATAAACTCTTGAATCACTTCATCTGCCCAAGTTGCAAAGATTTCTCGCACTTCATTCTCAATTTGAAAATCAAATTTGAATTCATGACCTGTTTTCAACTTCTTAAATACATTATGCAACAATTTTAAGCCTAATTTCTTCCTATTCCTCTCCCTTGCATTCTTCAACTCCAAAGCCTTAACTTCTTTCTGTCGAAGATACTTCTTTCTAGCTCTAATTGCTTTTTCTGACATAGGAGGCCGCAAAACTGAAGGTGGGACGGCTTGCAATTCCATACCCAAAAAAGCAATTTTCTCTGAAACTGCACTGTGTATGGCCGTTTTCACTTTATTAACCTTCAATTCCAGTTTCTCTTCTAAAAGCCTCAGAACCCGACTCTTCAAATCCATAGCCGACATCTTTCGTCCTGAAGTGATTACTAATATCTCATCCAAGAACCTCACTGCATGTATCTTCACTGGCTTGTAAAAAGAATTATGCTGTTCATCAATCTCATTCTTTTCAAATTTCATATTCTTTTCTTTGATTTTTAGACGCATTTCTTGAATTTCTTTATCAAACCCATTAAAATAAATATTAAGTAAAATTGAACAGAGCCCACATTCTTGAGGAAACCCTCTTCCCAAATAGAGCCCTCCCAATTCAATTCTCAACACTCGACATTGAAATAAACGCATAATCACATCAATCAAAATTACATCCTTAATTTTCTCTCCTATAAACGAACACAACTTATCCATATTCCTCTTATCAAACTCATTACAATTGAAGTGAACATTAAACCACCAGCTTGGGTTCTCCACAGAATTCTTTAGATACCTTATAGCCGTATGACGGCCCATATTGGCACGCCCTCCATAAGAGAAAGTAACAAACCGATCATCATATACATTCTCTAACACAATCCTAATAGTTTCAACAAAAACTTTGAGTTTCAAGTTGGGCAAAGTCAAGGTCTCACCTTTACCACTCAATGTGACACAATTAGATTCAACACTGAACCGGTTCTCAAAAATCTCACGACCCAGTTCCTCAATTGAGAAACGCTTCGAGACCAAGCTGTAAAGGCAAGAACTTGAGTCTCTCAAATCGTCGGCGGGGTGATAGGTAATGAGGTTTTGGGAGGCTGTGAGGAGAACAGAAGGCGAAGCAACAACATTTTGGATAAGATTGAAGAATTTGCCATGAAAGAACTGGGACAAAACTAGAGTTTTGAGTTGGGTTTTAGTTAGGGGTATAGTAGAGTCGTTGTGGTGACATGGGGTTTTAGGAATGGTGTTGGTAGGGTTTAAGGGCAAGGTTGAATACAGGAGTTGAAGTGAAGGAGATAGATGAAGCAACAGTCTGCGATCAAATTTTGCAAGAGACAGCATTTAGACATTGACAGAAAGAGACATTAGGAGACAGAGGGATAGTTAAAAACCTGCAAGTGTTGAGCTTGGCAAGAGAGGTTTGGAGCTTGGAGTCTTTGGACACTCGCACTTCCTACTTCTGCTGTTACAGTACTTTGTATTATTAATATTTGTTGATTTTTTTACTTTTTAATTTAATTTATTGTATCTACTTTTATAAATTAATAATATCTTATAAATTAAAATAAATAAATAAATTTTTATTTATTAATATCTTTTTAATTAATAATATAGAACTAAAATTAATTAATTAATTTTTTATAATTATATTTTTCTATTCTCAATTTTCTTTTAAATAAAAACAAAATCATGTTTGGATAATAATGTTAATGTAATTATATTTTTATATTTTTAACACTGATAAAAATTATATATTAGATCAAACTTAATTAATTAATTAAATTTATTTCAATATCTTATATAATATGGATTAACAAATTATTAATAAAATTATTTTATTTATTAACACAAATAATTTTAAATTTAACCTTTATGTAAAAATTAATGTTTATTTTAAATATATTTTAATTATTATTTGAAATTTATATATGCTGAAGATATTTTAAATTTAGTTATATTTATTAATAACTATTAATTTAATTACAAAGTATTAAGTAAAAATAAATTATTCATAATTTTATTAATAATTAATTTCAATTAACTAAATATATAATATTAAATTAAATTATTCATAGTTCTTATTAAAAATTTATATATTAAATAATTAATAAAAATATATATTTAGATGATACTAAATCAAATTATTTATAAAAAAACCTCTTTTATGTTTCTGTATATTATATATATATATAGTCTTGCTTATTAATGTATGAAAGTGTACCAAAATTAAGTATATGAATTACATATCAGTGATTCTACAGAGTCTAGGCAAAGCTCTATATTGAGGTGAAGCAGCAGTCATGACTTTCTTCTTAACCAACCCAGACATTTGACCCTTCATCTCTCTACACACCTTCTCTAGTTCCTTCACTCTCTTTTGCATCTTCTCGATGGATATTACCATGTCTTCGTTTTCCTTTAAGAGGCTTTTCTCATCAATGCCATTGGAGGATATCATCCTCAAAGTATCAACAGGAGTAGTAGTAGTCTCACTTTGAACGAACTCTTCGTTGGTCTTAGAGGAGTTGAGAGACATGAGTGCTTGAACTGCAACATTTGGAGGGATTCTCGGGTTCCTGGCAAGGTCTTTGCATGCTTCAAAGCTAAGCTTCTTGTAGTTCAGGCATCTGCATAGCCTTGATCTCACCTCAAATGGAAGGCTAGGATGTGACTGCACCAGTAACATTTTATTACTCACTGACCCTTCCGGAATCAGGATACATGTCGGAGTTTTCTTGTTAAAAACTTTCATATGCATAAGTTGAAGAAGAGTGAGAAAACAGAGATTGCCTTCTTGAAAGAAGAAACTAGCATTGCATGGACAGACATCAGAGTCTTACAATCATCACCTCTGAAATAAAAAACACATGATGGTATCTTTGGAAGTGAATTGTTTAAGCATGCAAAGATGTGGCAACTATATGTCAGACATTGGAGATCAGTTTGTTGAGACATCACATTCAACCAGAAAATTCTTCGTTCAGGTCTAATGACTTTTCAGCAATGGAAGAGATCTGGAAATGTATTTTATCAACTTTTCCAGAATATGTTCGCTAAGTTCTCCTTTTCAAGTAATGACAATTTGCTATTTTGTTTTTATCAGAATCATCGTGAATCACACAGGCCTTTCAGAAGACAAAGTTCTGTTATTTTCTCTTTGTATCTTTCTTTCGTGATCTGTCAGTGTTTAAGTTGATAAAGTCTTTTCAAGTTATTCACGTTCACGGACAGTAACAAGGAAAAATGAGAATGTGTTCATACTGACCTCAAGGTAGATATCAATGGCTCTGTAGACCCCACTGAAACAATCTCTGGCAGAGTCTGGCAAACTTTCTGCAACTTCGAGAAACTTGGAGATACTAAGGTTCTGGTCAGGAGCTATTTCACCTAAGTACTTGTCAATCAACCTGCCTACTTTCTTCATTCTCTGTTCAGACACCTCTTCACTGTCGACAAACATTCTCATCAATCTCAAAACCATATTAACATCGTAGACACAACTATTACTTCCAGAGACCAACAAGTCATCCAATGTTGCTTGATCAAGCATCCCGCTTATCAACCTCTCCAATTTATCTCTGCAACCTTTGCTCAAGCCAAACTTAGACACGGTCCTCAATACTGAAAACAACCCTCTGCAGGAAAATGCTTTTTCTCCCCCTGCAAGAATCACGCCTTGGACGGCTGTGTCTGCGAGGCCACTATAGTTTGACCTTGAATATACAACACCCTTTTTAAAGCTTCTTCTACGTTTACATTGAAGCGCAATTTTCAAGTAATGGAGAAGGAAACGAGTGAGGATTGAACAGTTTCTTTTAGTCTTATAAGCCCCCAGATTCTGGACAAACTTGCCAATGATTGTTGGATGCAACGTTGTTAAGTCAGCAAACCACCATTCTTTGATCGATGAATCATCAGGAGTTGCCTTGGTTGACAACAAGAACCTGAACTCATTTGCTGTCTCACGAGATGAAGATGATAAAGTGCATTCAAAAGGGTTGGCATCTGAATTCTGTGTTATCTTAACTAGTAGGGCAGAAATCAGCTTTTGAATGAGACCATAAGAATCCGCGTATGTTAAAAATGAGGCACAACTCTTGAGGCTCGAGACTATATGATTCCATGACCAGATAAACATTCCTTCAAGGAAAGTCTCTGTTTGTTTCACCAGATTGAAGTTGCAGACCTCCTCAGTCATCTCGAGGAAGACTGCACAACAATAAAGAAGAGACACGTTTGAAACTGTGATCTCGATTCTTCCATTATTGTAGCAGAATCGAGAAACCAGCTCAAACCCATCAGAGCCTCCTGGGAAGTCATTGAATCTGACCCTTGAAGTCCTTATCTGGGCCTTTTCGTTTTCCTGTATGATAATCTTCTTCAACTTTCCCGAGTATGCTGATAAAGTTTTCTGCAAAATTCAGCCGAAGAATAATCAAAATATCTGGTAATTTCGAAAGAAAGGTAAAAACTGCATCAAGTAGGATGAGAAGTCCATTAGATTACCTGATTTAGAAAGAATGTTTGTCGACCATTAACCTGGATTACAAGGTCACACAGTCGTGACATCACTGCTTTGCATTGGACAGAGCAAGAAAGTTATGTGGTTGATTACACGATGAACAGCTGCAAATGCTTAAAAGACTTTGGAAGAGGAAAAGAAGAAAAAACATCAATCTTAAACTGACAAGGATAGGGTTAACGTTGGGCAGGAGAATCGTGGTCCATTGGCCGTCGTTTCTTAGCGAAGGAAGTTTCTCTACCCGACAAGGATCAGCAAACGTTGGACAAGGTAAGATTTTGATGCATGCCTAAAAACAAGGAAGCGTTTTTAAAAAGTTGGTGCACAAACTTCTTGAGAGCTGCGTAATGTCTATGAAGCTTGAATGAAAGGCATCCATGTCTGATCTTTTGGATTTTGTCTTTGTGGCAGGATGAAAGACAAAACAAAATTCACCACTTCAACAGCAAATAATTGAGATTGTAAAAAAGGGCATATTTCAAGTTTCTGATCCTGAAAGTCAATGAGGCCTGTCTTTCTTTCTACAGTGACTATTCCCTTTGATACAGATGTATATGTATATATATAGAAGCCGTGCACTGATAGGCACTCTCCAGTTTTGGGACATGTGAAGAAATGGGCCCTCTAGAACTGTGTGATATGGGTTTTATATTGTCTTATGTACGTACAAAGAATAAATAATGGAGTTCATTCTTCTTTTTTCCCCTGGTCCTTTGGAAATAACTTATTTCCAAATTATGAATAGAGGTTTTTGGTAATTTTCCAAAAACCATTTTTAGTATAAAGGATTTTCAAATTATTACATATTTTAGAAATGTATTCAATGCATAAACAAATGAAGCATGTGAAGAAACATCAACTCTTGTAAAAAGTGAACACCTAAAAGTATACACTGAATCACTGATGCTTAAAAAATTTGTGTGGGGTCAAACATCTCATCAGGGTTTTACAGTGACATCAGCGTATGATTTAATCGAGAATAGAACTACGGATGTCTCGAGCTGACTATAGGAGTTAATCTGGAGATGGACAGGACCTCAATAGATCAGATCTTTCCTTTAGCTTCTAGCTAAGAGGAAACCACTGATCAATCAACAACGAGTGACGCGACAAATATCGATAAATAACAGCTATTACTACTATGGATAGAAAGAGATAATCTTACATGTAATACGAGATTGTCATAAGGCAAAATCCTTCTGGTGCAAATTTTTACCCGATGTGGTGAATACAGGGTTTTTTCAATACGATGAGGGGACCTGGGTGCTTAACAACTTTCGGAACCAATCTCAGTGGCAACAGGCATAATGGGCCACAATTGTTGGAGTCGCATGCTGATTCTTATGAAAATGGAGAAACAGAAGCGTGTTTGAGATCACCTTTGCCTAGCCAGCAGACAGCACTCAAATAGTGATGAATTACGTCAATTGGGTCATACGAGCCTGAGCGATAAAAAGTTGTGTGTTTCAGAGACAGGATCTATCGGCAGGTAATTTAGTGCGTTGGAATAAACAAATAGATGGCTAGATAAAACTAGACACTGACGGGGCGGTGAAGCACGAATCCAAGTTTGCTACAACTAGACGCTTGCTATGGGATTGCTAAGGTCGATGGTATAGTAGATTTCTCCAGAATTTTGGCGCAGGTTGGCCTTTGTCAGCAAAACTCTTCACTCGGGGCTAACTCTGGCATGGGGATCTCGACTATCGTCGAGTGGTCGTCGAAGTGGACTCTCTAAAGGTTATCAACATTCTTTATTCTTCAAATATGTTACGAGTGACCATAATTTTTTGATGATAGGTATCCAAGGATTAATTCACCGAGCATGGGACAACTTCAGCATATATATCACGAAAAAACCAGTGTATAGATAGAATGGCTGCTCAAGCCTTCTCAGCTAGCCCAGGATTGCATTTTCTTCAAGAGCCTTGGCTGACTGTTATGGATCTCTTATACCACAATATGAAAAGTAGCACTCTACTGCAGAACTTTGCGTTAGTGGAATGTGTTGATTAGAGTGGAGCGTGTTTAGTTTTTATTTTCTCCTGTGTAAAAAAATTGATCCGGTTCAATAATTTTAATAAAAATTTTGAATTGATTAATTTTTCGGTTCAGTTTTAAAATTTTTAGTTTATTTAATCTAATAATTTTTGTTGTTAAAAACTTATTAGTTTTTATAAATCAAAATAAATAAATTAACTTTTATTTAATAGTCTTTTTTAATTAAACTTTAA
>JANTNU010000003.1:7886547-7896827 GCA_024752395.1 Erythroxylum havanense
GTAAAATTATTAAGTAAAAATTAAAATTTTCATAATTCTTACTAATAATTTTAACTAATGAAATATATAATATTAAATTAAATTATTTTCATTAATAAATAATATATTAAATAATTAATATATATTAGTTAATAGTAATTAATCAAAATATGAAACAAAATAAGAATTGAAACAAATTTTTTTTAATAAATTTGAAAACAAAAACAAAAAACAAAAATAAAAAAAAATAGAAACAATCAACGCCTCAACAATCAACAGTCATTAAACCAACTAATCGCTAGTCTGACCAATGGCCCGTTCAAGTCATTTAGGGCCTTTTTGAGTCATGTTCCTTTTCTTTCTCCTTGTACATGTTCAGGTCACGTTCTGAGATAACTTCTGTGACAATATCTTTTTATGCTTGTTAAATGAGAAATGTAGATGACAAAATGAGGCCATTGATGATAAAAGAACAAGCATTGGATGTACAGTTCTCTATGTTCTTGTCCAGCCATTATGGTTCAGGTGAAGGAATTACATTGCTCTAGTATGTCAGTGCCTAACTTAACTTGGTTGGCCAATCTATGTGGTCAACTTTCTCCCTTAAACTCCAAGCTCCATCGGCAATCTCGTCGAACAATTGATCCCGACCCCAACTCGAAAACCCCAAGAAAAACCAGTAGTCAGCTAGAGATTGATTACCCGACTTGAGTTCCTCAATTTCTTTACGAGTGGTTGATTGATCAAGAAAGTAAATACCTGGCACAACTTCTGGGTATTGATCTTTCATTATTCTTCTTGTAAAAGCAACAAGAGGCATCCCACGTTTTATAAGCGGGCCACCAAATGATAATGGAGCCTCTCTTAACAGCTTGATCTCTTCTTCAAGACCTTCCAGAGAATCCCATTCTATAGGTTTGTTATATATAAGACCTTGAAAACCAGTATCTTGATCAGCCTTCACAATGAGAACCATCGACTTGGTAAATGGCAGCGCATTTATTTTCTCTCCAGCGGTAAGCACTGAACCAACCACCACATCGTAAGCTGTTTCATGCAGGCTTTTTGATGTCTGAGATCTAGTCCAACTATGTTCCACAATTCTCTTTGGCATTCGGTCTATTAGTAGTATTTCATGTGCTTTGTTATTTGCAACAGCATCAGAACCATTAGTTGGGATTGGTGATGTGCCCTTATTTTGGCCACTTTTCTGAGCCACAGTAAGTAGAATTCCTATAAAATCCAGACAAGAGAAAGCAAAGCAAGACACATAAGAAAAAGATACAGGAGTTAGTACTCAATAGTGCGTAGGCACATATGAGAAAGAGTGAGAGTTGGTACTCATTATGCACTCGATTGAAATTCCAAGTTGGACATGAAGATGAAACAACAGAGTAGCACCTTGAAAATGGATGTTCAACTAAAGACGACAAAATTCAGAAAGGAATTTCAACCATTGCATCGCATTGTAAGAAAGCAAAAAATCAAGGTACCAACTCAGACAACACAATTAGATCGAAATAAGTTCCATTAAAGTTTTCAATTTCGACTACCCCAAAGAAACAGAACAATTGGATGATTGGTTTCAACAAGGTAACAGAGCAGAAAACGGCATCCCAAATTATTCCAAAGTACAAACAGCAAGCAAATTAATACTTGCATGATGAGTTTGATCAATTCCAAGACCACGCCAAAAGGCCCAGATATATCTTTTGTGTATTAATGACAAGCATGCTCCATAATCATGCAAGATTGGAAGATATACACAATCCATCGATAATTCGATATCACGCTGTATATCAAGCATAAATTGCAAAAATGCAATTGGAACTCCAACAAGTAAAAAGCATTTCGAACACAGCAAGAGAAGCAATCCTCAAATTATAAGTTTTTCAACAACAGTTTCAATGAGGAGTAAATAATTCTGAACTTAGCTGCTGCTCCCAACATTTAAAACCTGTGTCTAAGTACTCTATTTTCAATACTCCACGGTCATCAACAATTGAGGCGGCATGTTTTCTATATCAACTCTTTTCCAAAATTTCACACAACACACTTTATCCTATATTTTAATAGTTCTCTTATGACAAAAATGTTTTTTCATGAAACAGCTACCAGTCAAGATATTTTTGTTACTTCAATATTATACCTTTAAATGCAAAAATCAAGTACTTGACTCATTCTTAATTAATATAGCATGTTTGCTGCTAGAAGTTATAAACAATCATCTTTGCATCAGATCATGCAATAACAAGATGCATAAACATGTTCTGTGTCAGAATATATTACCCTTGTCACTAGTGAGAAGTTGAGAATTGCTTCCATGCTCAGCCACAAACCTAATAATATCAGTGACTGCTACATTTCCTTCAAAAGAGATAGCTGTCTTCCTTTCTGCTGGAAATAACAACAGGGCAGGAAAAACTTCTCGCTGCATATACCACAAACAAACAAAAAATTAAAAAAAAGTTTCAAAACTCTATAGGAAAATACTGAGGACTGAACCATTATCCACTGCAAGTGCGTCATAAACAAACCAAATAAGTGAACTGAAAATTTGAAGTACAGCAATTGAAATGATAAATGACTAGAAAGATTCACCAACCACAGTAAATAATTTGAATTACTATGACCAATAAAAGCATTGTCCACAAAGTATAACCTACTTCCTAAGCGTAACAATAAATTGAATCTAGGTTCTATAGGACATACCTGTTTCATTGAGTTCAGAATTGATCCGCAATCATTTAATGTGCAATCCATTAAGAAGATTTTGGGAACCTTCAATTCAGCATTTAAACCATCTGCTACATAGCCAGCAATTTCTTAATCTTACAGCATGATACTTGAAACCACTTCAGAAGCTTTTTTTTTTAAAAGATATTTGTAATGAAATTCCCCAATTGTCTCAAGCATAGATGAAACAGTTCTCTTTGATAAATGGGACAAGTCATCTACTGGAGTACAGGAACGTATTCTAGAGTCAAGTTTTAATAAATGGAAAAGAGATGCGTGGATTTAACCAACATAAAAACTCTGAGAAACAATATACACTCACCGTCAGCAAACACCATTTCCTCACTCTGAGATCCAGTCCTTAGCATCTTCACATATCCTTTTAAGGCCCGATATACTTCACGAACAACCAATTCCATTCTTTGGCAAAATCCACACCAGCTGTTGCTAAAAAGGACAAGCACATCCTCCTTCCAGGCAAGTGAGATATCAGAATTATCTGATTTATTAAAACCAAGAACCCGTTGAGAGAAAGTACGAGATGTTACTTGAGGGATGGAATCTGCCTCATGGAAATCCAGATTAACAAATGGTGGGTGGGTGCCTTCCTTAAGGGTCTCAGGTTCGGATCCAGAGCGCCCATATGGGATAAGATTTCCATTTAAAAAACCAGAAAGAAACTCTTTAATTGAAGAACAGTTAAATGTCTGTTCAGTAGAGACATAATGTTGCTGCATAACTGGATCAATTATTACTAGGGATGGAACCCTTGTGTCACCAGTCAAAGTTTGGAGTAAACGGTAGTTCCCGTCAGAAAAGAAAAATGAACCCTGAAAATCTTCTAATAGAAATTGTTCTTCACCCATTTTGTTCAAAGACGTTTTCACTTCTGCATGGACATTTTCTGACATTTGTGCGCGATTATCTGACAAATCTTTGTCAGGTTTCGGAACTGAAAAACGCCTACTTGTTTCCACATCAGTTGACTTCTCTATATTGTCCACTGAGGAGGAACTCTTATCAATAAGTTGAACGATTTTATCATGAACCGGAGCAGAATTCGGATCCTGATCAACACTAGCCTTAGCGGCATTTTCATCAGACTGTACAAGTGAGACTTGTTTAGGTTCCACCTCTGTGTCTGACTGTATGGTATCCACTACTTTAACATCTAAATCATGAGATAAGAGTTGGAAGCCCACTTCCTTTGCCACTGAACTTAACTTTGCTTCCTTCTTCTGTTGAAGAAGGTATGTCAAGATCTCATGTAAAGAACTGCCCTGCAAATTGGAAGCTATACTCTCTATTGTGGTCTGCTTACCCTCATTATAAATCATTATGGACATCTTGTCCTTCAAATTAATCTTACGACCCATTGGAGATATTTGCAATTTTGGATGTCCTCTCATACTCTTACGTTTTGAAGTTTCAGTATAAGATCTTTCAGACTTCTCAATGATTTGCTCCGCCATGTCATTTGATATCAGAAAGTGCGTTACAAATTCTCTAAATTCTTGAAGAGCTGCCTTACTCTGCCTTCTAGTTTCAGGTGAGTCAGATAATCTATCCACAAATAGAAGCATGGATGGCTCGTTCGCAGGAAGAGCAGGATCAACATCTTCCCCATAATCTCTTAGCTACAAAGTGAAAGAAATAATAGAATTAATGGCATTCCCAACACTAAGGAGAAAATTTATATTTGAAAGCAAAATATTAAACAACAGGAGGAGAGAGAAGAGACAGAGACATTAAATGCAAAAAGATATAAGATAATGGCATATGATGTGGAACCTCTCTGCTAGTGAAAAGGTTCATCAAAGAGAAAAATATTTAGCAGGTTGGACAACATGCCAGAACTTCACTGGTTTAGGTCATAGCTGTATTCATTTATCTGGCAGCCTAAGGCAGGTAGGCTGACATAGCATGAAAGGCTTCTATTGTGCAGTCTTTTTGTTTATTTCTTTTTTGAAATAAAAAGTGTACCATCTAAGTGAACTGAAGTTTGATAAATATGGGAGCTTTGGTCAGCAAATAGCTCTTAGCCTAGAAAAACCCCGTCAACCAATCTACAGAAATTCTATCGAATCCACCTTTCTGCATTAACACTATCCATGAATCTCGTATACAAGCAAAAGATGTGCTGCCACAATGGCCAAAGATGAACAATTATATCAAGTTAGTCAGCTAGTAATAGTATCTGGTGCAGCAAGTCACAAGGAGCTTTTTAACTTTGTGGTCCTACCGAGGCCACAGTAATTTCTATCATCTATACATAATGAGCTATTAGTTCTAGTGATATACTTTATTGTACAAAGAAAAAGGTAGATGCTTAAACAAATCTCTCATGCTATCTTTTTGTTGGCTATAACTAGGGAAATTTCAAAGAGAAATCTTACTTGTCATATACAATTACGTTGTAGTACTATCTTAAAATTCTTTTGAGGTAAATGATGCCCTACTAAATGTGGAAATTTTTTTTTTCTCTTTCGGTAAATGACTTGCTTGCTTAGATTACAACCCTTATAATAGATTTCACTTATTTGAAAATGAAACTAGGAAAGAGAAGAACCTTACTGTGCATGAAAATTTCACATGTTAAACACCATTATATCCATGGAAGCTCCAAAAAAAAAAAAAGAATTACTGCGAGACAATCTGTAGTTCATAAGAGTAAAAAATACTAGAACACAATAGTTTCAAGCTGATTACATACAGGCAGCTGCCAACAGCAGCAAGTAAAAATAAATCACCTCAAAGACATTAAAAAGTTAAATGAAACTAGGTTGCCAGTAGGTAAATATGCTGTTTTTAATTTTTGTAGAGGTAACATGAGCAAGCACACAATATCATACTCAAAAAGAATATGATCAAAAGAGAAAAAACTAAAAAATGTTCTGCATCAAATTTATCTCAACAAGCAATACATCTTCTCCTTCCTTTCTTTGAATTTAGACACACATATGTCTGAAATAACGACAAGATATATTTAAACATCACTTCTTGAAAAATAAATATTGAAACTTAAGAACAAAAGATGCTGCCAGGTCTGAGCTCTAGCAGAAATCCTTACAACAGAGTTAAAAGGAAAAGAATTATTTGGCATAAAAAGTGCTCAGATGAATAACTATAAGGTAATAACTTCCAAGACAACTCTTAAAGTCCTCACTCAGGAGACTTATCAAGACCTTAACTACACAAGACTTCAAGCACGCAACAATGTAGGAAAATGGAGGCCAATAAACTATTTGGATTAATAGTAAATTGATAAAAGGAACCAACAAATTTAACCTCTGTAATAATTGACTGATCCATCTGTACAGCACTCTTAAGTTCATTCTCTCCTTCAAGCATTTTGAGACAGCTTGGGCATCCCTCAGAATAAACCACCAATGACCATGAATTAGCATCATCAAAACCAAGCAATGAGAGCAATGATTTATCTGAAACTAGACCAAATCTCTTCCTTTCAGCAGGCAAGAAGTATTCTCTAACAATGGCCATGAACTTTGAGAAGAAAGAATTGAATTGTTGAAACTTTTCAAAGGTACACAATGCTCCTTCACTCAGTGGCTTATCTCTACCCTGATACTCATTGTCTTGAAGAGAAGCGCTGTCATTTAATGAGCTAAATTCCCTAAGCCAAGGCAATATATCAAAACTGCTTTCAATTCCACACGTCGGAGTTGCACTTTTTGTACTTTCTGACCCCTGTAGGTGGCATATAAATGGACAAAACCATTGATATTTATGAAACGACTTTCAATTCAACATCTTCTAAAATAATTCTGGCAACTGCATTTATAGAATAACAGTCACCTTCCGGTCTTCATTGCTGCTTGGTGTTTGACTGCTTGGTGTTTGACTTCTATCAGCCACTTTACCAAAGCCCATGTCAAAAAGATTGCCTGAAATACAACAGCGGGTTGAGAATGATCAAGGGAAAAAATGGCCATGCTTCAGTATAACGGGCTAACAGAGACAATCCTGAACTTTTTCAATTGCTCTCATAATGAATTCTTTCTCAGGATGAAATGAATCAACAAAATCTGCAAGGAATATTGTGGAAGGCATAAATTAAGATGATGTCACGATCCTATTAATTACATCAAAATGTACTATACGAAAATCACTGAAAAAGATACTATCTCTTGCTTGTTTTCAGCATCTTTTTCATACAATTTTAATGGGTTATGCAGCAAAATTGTTATTTTGATGTGAGAATATTGCTTTTGCAAGTTTACAGTTGTACTTCTTTAGAGTGTTACTTTACAAGGAAATGCATAAAATTTGAAAAGAAATTATATAAATTTAGGTGGCAACATGAATGTATTCAGTGTATACAGACGCATAAGATACATTGGCTATATGCCACCTAAATTGACATTTCTCATCTCTTCACTATTTATCTCTGATAGAGGAACAACAAATCAGAGGGAAATTTTAGAAGCTAAAAAAGCTTATCCTATATGTTACCCATGTAACTTGAGGAGGCAAAACACCATAGCATTGTGTCAAAAACCCAGTCAACACTGGTCCAATGATTTCAATAAGCAACTTTTGCAAACAAGTACTTACTAATTAGAATAATGACCTAAAAGCAAACAAAAATCTTTCCAAATTTCAAAACAGTTCAAGCAGCCAATAATTTCTCACCTTGCATGCCAAAACCTTTTTCAGTTACGTTCTTCTGCTCGCTGTTCAGCAATTGAGAAGTCCATCCACAAAATTCCAGGAGAACCAAAGCCATGTCAGTTGATTGAAGGAATGATTTCAAATCCTCCTGGGTATTCAGGGTTTTAAGAGGAATTTCTTCCGGAAAAGCTGACATGTAAGGAAGTATAGATAATAGTATGCTTGTGGCACGAAGTCTGCCTTGGTATTTGTAAGGTGAAGAATGGTGATAGTATAAAATTGTTGTTTCTTCTGTAGCACCAACAGTATCAGCTATCATTTTTTCTTCATTTTTGTACGAGTACATCAATTTCAGAATGCCAAAATCTTCTGACCTTTCTGTCACCAAATAAGTTAATTCCTTCATCAGTGCTCGAGATTCCCCAGACCCTGTTCGTCAAATTGAAATAGATAACATTTTTATTGCCAAACATCACAATGGCACGAAAGTCTAAGAAGCACTATTAGCAGCAATGAGACAACAAAACTATGATGGAGAACACAAGCTTTCAGCATTAATGTATATAAAGGACAGACGATAAAAAAGTTCAAATACACAAGACCAACTTTCAAGTCAAACAAACTATTGATTAATGGAGTTAAAAAAGAGAACTTTCAAATGCATACTCGAGTCCTATGTCCTCAATACCAGATTCAAACATTTGAATTGCAACCCTCTTATGTCATTGTAGGACTATCCTTTACATCCTAAAAGCAATTCTCTTTTTCAAGAGATCCCAGCCTGATTGAAATCACAACCCCCTGTCATTAGCAAATACAACTTTTGGAACCAATTATTCTTCAAAAATTCGAATTTGACCTGTTTCACCAACATTTGAGTGAACAAAAGCAGCCTCATCTCATGAAAAATTATATTAGTTTTGTACTTTTTCATGTTCATCTTAATTTTCCATCCTCCACATAAGGCATAACGTTATAACCAATGAACCAGAACCGTGTACGAACTAACAGCACGAAACTAAACACACAAAAAATGAAATGCCTTTAGTATTAGCTTTAAGGAACAAAGATAGATCACCAAAAGCAATCAACGCTTCCAATGAACGTTGCTTCCTCACCCTATTCATGAATAATACAATGTTTAGCGTTATCTATTGACATTCCAATATCTACGAGGGAAATTCCAAACCAAAACCGTCAATCTTAGCACTGTCCCAAGTGATCCAACTGATTAACCTTACCAAAACTCTCTGAACTTAACTCGAAATTACATCAATTTAAGGTCCAAAATTGACCACATACAGCGAGAAAGGATAGGCTTACAAGGAACGGTGACCAAAAGGAGATTGTGGGAGTGGAGTCTGATCTGAGAAGAGAAGTTTCGTGAGGAGAGACTCTGCCATCGGCCGATGCCTTCTCTCACGTCTTCCGATTCACAATCCACCGTAACCAGCAGACTGGAGAACAACTGCAGTACTAGAAGTACCAATACAGCCACTCTATCCATCGTTCTCAGTTCAATCCAATTGCATTTGATTTTCCGATGAACCAAACCAGCCGCATGAATGAACAAATTGGGAAGGGTTTCAACTTTCAATTTCAAATTTTACGCGTTGATTAGTAACTAATTGTTGGATATAGTATTGAACGGGATTGGGTCGGACTCGATTGAGTATGAACATTTTTAAGGTCTCGGTTAATTGAAAAAAATAAAAAGTAATAATTGAAATTGAGATTAAATAAAATTATTTAATTATTATATGTTTTTTTGATAAATAAATATATTTTGATTTTATAAATAATTAATAAATTTTTAAATAATTATAAATAATTTTATGGCAAGAATAAAGGTATTAATAAAATAATTATTATAAAATAGTATAAAATAAAAGTGTTCAAACGTTGTCTTTTGTACCATTTTATACCATGTTCAAGGTGTAATAAGCATTGTGTTAATATCATTAGGTTGTAATGATTTTACCCTTGTTCCTAAAATAAAAAAGTGCCTAGGGTTTGTGACCATTTCCTAGGACTTCAAATGATATGAGTCATCAAATTGAACTAGACAACATTTGAATGCATGTCATCAAACAAACTAGTTGTTTAATCTTGAGCACTAATCTGATAGCCACATTATTGAATAAGAAGTTCATCAAGTAAATAAATTGTTTAATGCATAATGCAATTGATAATTAAAGTATATAAATAACAGGATGCTTGAAAAATAGGCATTCTCAAATATTAAAGATTTAGAATTGCCCTAAATAAGAATATTTACTAGTCTTAATTAGAGTAAGAAATTGATATTATTTCCTTTTCCTAATTATAGTAAGAGAATGATAGTACTTACTTTTTATTTTACTTTTAAAAATTATAGTTTCAGTTTACTAAGAACTAAAGACTTTATATATATGTAAATACAACTTAATGCCTTTAGCTTATTTATAGATTGATCTCCTTTAGGTGATCAAATTCCTTTATCTAACCCTTCTTCAAATTTGCCTAATTCATTTTGGTAAAACCTAAGGTTCTTATTATTTGGTACAAAGTAGTCATTTGGAGGTTTATTAATGAAATGAATGGAATGTAATATTATCTTATTGTTTAGAAGGAGGGTTTATAATGGAATGAGATGGAAGAAGAAGATTTCATATTACATCTCATTCTATCCTAAACAGTAAAAATGAAAAACCTCTAATTTAAGGGGTTTAAAATGTAATGTAAAATAATAAACAATTTTTTACTGTATTACATTATAAAACCCTTCTTCTAAACAACATTTCACTATATTATATTATGAACCCTTTTGATCATTTCCAAATAATAATTTTCTAATATCACATCAATTTACATTATATTTCATTATAAACTATTCCATTTCATTCCATTTTGTTACATTAAAAACCTCACGTCTAACTAAACATAGCCTTGAG
>JANTNU010000003.1:7987803-8000885 GCA_024752395.1 Erythroxylum havanense
GGTCCAGCTATTTTGCAGCAAAATCCTTTTATGGTTGCATCCTCCTCAACTAGTCATTTAAGTTCTGAAGCACTTTATTACTCTCGAAGCTATTCGTAGTGTCTGGGTATGCTTAAACATGGATGGGTAAATTGCATGAATGTCGCATTAAACATGGATGGGTATGATCAAATCTTCTTCACTTTGTGATGTTAGTACATAACCAGAGCTGTAGGCAAAGGCAACACTCAAGAATTTGGTCCAGTTTTGAAATCTGTTTCCAATGACAAGTATGTTCGTTCTTAGCTGTTGTTATTGGTAGCATTGTTGAAATTGGTGCTGTGAGCAAACCAAGTGCCAACTAAAAGCATTCTCGAGCTAAGAAGATTCTTTGTCTCATTATTTTGTTGCAACACAATGAGACGAAAGCATACAAGCTTCATCAAAAAGGAATTAGTGTTACAGTGGTGCTCATCTGTTACACTTGTATACGAGAAGGCAGAGCATTCTATTTTAGTGAAACTTGATTCACAGCTTCAAATAACGAGGACGAAATAGTTGCAAGCTTAGAAAGAAGTGATCATACAACCCACAAACCAAAACTCAACCTTTTCAATTTCTCATAAAGCTTATGAAGAAACTTTAACTCCTAGCTTGCATACTTCTTTTCTTTGTTCCTACCATTAAAATCATTACATCAGACAAAGGCAATGGTGGCAATAAGTGCGTTATGTCAAACTTCATCACTTTGGTTAGTCTAGTAGTAATGATCACATGGAACCACCAGCACTCCTAGGAATAAAATCATTTTGGTCATTTTCTTCTCATCTTTCTCTCTCTCTCTCTATTTTTAGATTGTCACAATTCTCTTTTAAAAAATCAGATCCTCTGTTCAATTTTATGGTGTCTTATTGTGTCTAGTAAATCTCAGTCATTTATTTATGCGGGTTCCACATTTATTTATGTGGAGCTACATGAGACTCACATAAATAAATGACTGAGATTCACTAGACACAATAAGACACCATAAAACTAGACAGAGTATCTGAACTTCTCTTTTAACACTCTTGAATGCCTCAAATTCTTGCTCTTTAAAGCTTCGATTCTCCTCTTCCTTCTCAATATTGGCACTGATATCTAACCTCAATTGAGTGTTGATTTATTTAGTATGTTTTGCCTGAAAAATCAAACTTCACTTGTAACACACACGACCATTTTATATCTCTAGGACCCACCTTAGTTAAACACATAAAATGTTGAAAAAGTATATGATTAAAGCTACATATGAGACCCGCCTCCCTTAAATAAATCCCAGTGGGTCCCATAACTAAAAACATTTTAAAAAAATTCACTTCATTAAAATTTTGTGTCATGTCACCAGATAACTTACAGTACCCTAATGCTATCAGTGTTCAGGGTTCAATCTGAACGTTTTTTCTAAATATTAAAATTTATTTTAAACGTTTTATAAATATTCGAGTTTCATTTAAACAAAATTAAATGTTAAGAGCTATTTTATACATCCGTGCAAATGTCAAGGGCTAATTAGCCCTTTTGGCCGTAGACAATAGTTCTATTGCATTCTCCCACTGGAGACCTGTTAAGTCTTAAGAGAGAAGCTAAGCCCTTGTTGATCATCTTTTAATAATAGAAAATGATGATTTAAGTGGAGAAGATTTTGCATAGTATGGTGAAGTCATCTTCTCGGTTGCCATCTCGGTTAAGCTAACCCCTAACCACAATTCTTATCTTTTGATCAGGTCATGGTTAGATTTTTCCTCCTTGGTTCTTTTTCTATTCTAGAAAATCCAACATCACCAATTCAAAAAGATATCACCAACATCACCGCAACCCCTTTTTTACCATTTTGCAGGACGTGTCGTATGTAAACTCTCATGTAGACTGCAATGACGAGGGTGTCCCCTCATGGAAGCTAAGGCTACGTTTGTTTAAGTGGTTATTAATGAAATTGAATGAAATTTAATAATTCTATCATTTGGGAGGATTATAATGGAATGGAAAGAAATAAAATGGAAGAGGAAAATTTCACATTTAATCTTATTCCATCTTAAACAGTAAAAATAAGTAACATCCACTTTGGAGAGTTTAGGATGGAATGTAAAATGATAAACAATATTTGAGTAATTACATTCTGAATCTTTCTTCCAAACAACATTTCACTATATTACATTATGAACCCTTTTATTCTCTCCAAAAAATAATTTTATAATATTACATCAATTGTTATTCTATTCCATTATAAAGTATTCCATTTCATTTCATTCCATTAAAAACCTTACGTGTAACACCTCATTACCAGAGAAAAAACTCAACGCTTCGTTTCATTCATTGACAAAAGTTTACATTGTAGTCATTGAAACAAATATTTATATTACCAAATATGAGAAAGTTTACAATCCTTTATACAAAAGTTCTATATGCCAAAAAAAAAACTACAAAATACAATCTACAACTCCTCTTATGTCAGCTGACTGACTTTGAGTCATATCTTAATCCAAAATGTTCCTCTAAAAAATCTTAAGAACTAGATCTCCTGACTTGTATCTGAAAAATCACGTTGCAATTTTTTTTATGGGTTTTGTGAACTCAATGAATAAACCATCATTGACGAGATCACTCAGGTTAAATACACAAATATCACACAACTAACCAATTTCACAAATATTTTTTATCTTAATAAGACATAATAAATGTCACACATTTCACATACATTCTTTCAGAATATGTATAACCCAATCAATCACATTATCATGGCATATCACTTTATCATCACAATTTCAAAAAGGTTTTTCATAATCATATATATCATAATCACAAATATATAAATGCAGATGCATATGAGACTCCAAATTCGTTATTATTTATTGTAATCGAGTGCCTTTCAAATACAAATACAGATACTAGCCCATTAGGCCTGGCCATATATAAAAATCACAGAGCAAAGCTCTAAGTGTAGAATTCTGAGCTTAAAGCTCTTTTAGACTGGCTAATCTGATCAAAACGCCTTTACTTAAAACATGCATTTTATGAAATGCAACAAATAACAGAATAGGCCATCAAAACATTTGCTTATGATGCATATACAAAATCTTAGATTCATCAAACCTCAGCCTGACGTTCAACTTTCATTGAGTATTTAGAAATCAGTCAGAACTCAAATGCAAACAGACACTTCCAAAACATTCCCAAATATCAAACTCCTCGGATTATTAATGCCCGGAATCATCATAATCAAGTCATTATCAGTTCAATAAATGGGAATTAAACAGAAACAAAATCAATCGTAGTGAAATCATCTAGGTTGACTCATAGTACGCTCTAATTTATGTTATTGTCTAGATGGTCCTGTAATGTCTAAATGATGTCCGACTTGAGCATCTAAAATCATACAATTCATACATAATTCACATTACAAAGTCGATCAATCAAATACTTATTCATTTGTGCACATATATTCATATGTCATGTTCAATACATGCCCAATGACTATCTTGGGTATGTTTCCTTAATCATAATTCATAATCATTCACATATTGTCACTTGGATATGTCGTGTTTGCATTTAGATTAATGCTTTAAGTAGACTTGATCATGCTTTATTCATTAACCATACATTTACTAACTTTTTTTTCTAGCATTACAAATATTACACATAATTCACAATTCTCATTCTTCATTCATTCTTGATGCATTATTAATATCCATTGTAGTACATTTGCATTCATATGAATATCTTCATTGCTTTAACACTCCTTCATTTCAAACTTAGATGCATTATTATCCAAAATTCTTTTCCTCGAAGTATAACATCAATTATCTATCAAAACTTATCACACATTTAACCAACTTTTCCAACATCAAATTATGTTCTTTTTAAACCTTAATTAAGTCCAAATGCATCATAGTTAAATACCTTATCATTAATTAGTTCAAGAATCACACAAAAGAGCATTTTCTTTATTTTCATGCAATTTTCACAATTGTATATGGCTTCCCACAATCGTGGGATGGGTTATCCAAAAGTTCCCATCTAATTTCTTTTTTATTTTTTCCAAATTTTCTTATGACAAATTTCGGGTTAGTTTTGTATGGTCATTATGACATAGAAACTGAGGTTTCAAGATAACATGTTCTTCTAAACAAATGTTTCTCTACATCTTAAGTTTCTAATGAACTAAATTTTATACAATTTGGTTCATTATTTTTAGAGTTATGCCTAAAATACTACAGACTGTTCTCAAACAATGACAGAATCTAAAAACTCAATTTCAAACCAAATTTTTAGACTCTTAGAGATAGAAATAAAATTCGATTCCTTCATGAAAAATATAGCCATACATCTCTAGTTTAATATAAACTTAAAATCATCCCATTGGATGTTTACATATCAAGTTATGGTCAAAATACCAATGCATGTTCAGTGAAAACACTACAGCTAATATATTCCAGCAGTTCTTCTTTTCACTTTTCCACTTTTTTTAACACTTTATACCAAAATTAAGACAACCTCTTTATAGTTCATAAATTATACCTCTATTAGGCTTAAATCATACTCTAATTCTTCATCAATAACCTCTCCTATTTCAGTTCAAATTTATTCAATTAACATCTCACAAATTCTAGTCTTACATGCATCAAAAATCAAACCAGAAGCTTTTACATTATTATGCATATAGTCCTAGTTCTTTCCTAATTCAAGAACATCAAATTAACATATTTCTTTAGCATAAATCCACATTCTTTATTCATTAAATTCCAGTACAATTCATCCTCATAATACCCTTTACTCTAGGGTTTCCATATACCAAAAGCAAAACAAAAAAACTTCCAAGTTCATGCAACATTTTCCAACACATATTTTCACCAATAAGAAATGCATTTCATTCCAATTCAAGCATCATTCTTATATCATTTGACATACCATAAATCTCATATTGTCACTTACTTTTTAGGCTTTCAATTCAGCCAAAACTTTAGATTAAATCAAGTCTCCATACAAGCAAAATCACAAACATAAGATGAAAATAGATCGATTTTGGATAACAAGATGATGGTAACGTTTAACTAGTTTTCTTGGCTATTTTGTGTAAGGTCAAAAGCTAGTTTTGGTACAACAATTTGGGTAGGGTTCAAGAAAAATATAGAGGAGAAAGTAGGAGCAATTTTTAGTGATGAAAACAAAAGAAAGAAGCAGCAAAAATCTTCTGTAGAAACTTGTTATTTCACATGCTAGGTGTCACCATTAAAGCACAACATTTGTCCTAAGGCATGTCTTACATTTGCCTTATCAAGATGCTGCCACCAATCCACTCAATGCTGCCATTAGTCTCTAATTAAGTAGTCCACATGTCACCCCAAGATTGGTTCACTTGTCACACAATAATTTCTCCAATTGTTAATTAATTACTAGTCCATTTGTCACATATTTTAGTATGCCAAATGTCACTCAATTTTAGGTTTAATCACCATAATTTTTCATGTATAAATTTTTCCTACCACTTTACATTTATTTTTATTTATTTATTGACCAAATATACATTTAATCCATTAACTCTCAATTAATAACATTTAATCCCAATTTACTAATTGAAATCCGAATATACCAAAATTCAAGACATACCAAATCACAATTCACATCATGTTCACTAAACTTCTTTCATACCACATAATAAGTCAATTGAGTGCATATGTTATCTTTTTAATGTGTACAAAAATCAATTTGTGTATGAATGCTAATGTTATGCATGTATATGCAATACTTAATCTATGGTTGAACCCTAAGCATATACCATGAAACAAGATATTACATTACGTCTAACCAAACATAGCCTAAGAGAATGAAGACAGAGAATTTTAGAAAAAAAAACTCTATGTTTATCATTTGTGTTATAGGGTTTATATATAGGATTTACAATGGAAAAATTATACGTAACAAACTTTCTAACAAACTATGAAGGTCGCATATTAGCTCCGTGATCATTGGAAGAATTTTAGCAAAGATAAATGTTGAAATTATTTAAATTCAAATCGATCCAATTGATTAAGGATGCAAGTTAAGCAATAGCTAATTGAAGGAAATGCCTATTTAAGAAAGGGACAATGCAATTATGAACAAACAGAACTGAATGATATAGAAGCTTGCTTAGCTATATTGTCAAAATTCATCAAAAGCATATGCATTCTCAAAAGCGAAATCTTTGTAAAAATTCTCTTATACGTTAAAAAGTGAAATTCTATTGAAAGAGATTACTGAAGCTCATATCGAACAAACCTCATTTTTATTTGAGAGCTTATAGAGGCTAGTGAAATACTACTAGTGTGAAAAGTTAAAGAACCTTGAAAAATATTAACCTGTGAGCTTAGAGAGGCTTGTCAAATTACTATTTGATTTTATAGTAAAACATTCAAGTTATATACTTGGAGACTGAACGTATGCTTAGGTTATAAGCCAAACCAATATAAATTGGCTGCGTCCTTTTCTCGTTTCTCTTAACTTTCAAATTTTTGCATTATATTGTGTGTGTGTTTATTTCAGCAAGAGGCTCCTTCACTTTAAAAGAAGCTCCTTATGTTTTCAACTTCCAAGAGCTTCTTTTTAGTTTTTACACTACAAGAAAATAAGACAATCTACGACATTTAAAAAACGTTAAAAATGTCACATAATACAATTTGCGACGTTTTAAAAAACGTAACAAAAAACGTCGCGAAATGTGATGTAAGTAAAAAGTTTCTGCGACGTTTTTCATAAAACGTCACAGAAAATACGAACATTCTGCGACGTTTTAAAAAACGTCACTGAAAGATTGATCTTTCCGTGACGTTTTTAAAAAATGTCACGAAATGTCTTTCGCGACGTTTTTTGAAAAACGTCGCAAAATGTCTTCTGCAACGTTTTCAACAATGTCACAGCATGTCTTCCTTGTCGTTTTGATTATTATTTGTATTATTTTTTAATTATCATTTTTCCATTTTTTCAAAAATTATTTTAATTTAATAATTTTTAATTTTAATAATTATTTTTTAAAATACAATTTTTAATCTTATTTGTTTAATAACTATTCAATATTATTTATGAATTTTATTTATTTAATAATTCTTCATTTTTATATATCATTAATTTTAATAATTATTCATGTATTATAAGAATTTCATACCTGCAGGCAATGTATTATTTAATTGCAATTCCCAAATATGTTATAATACACTAATTAATGTCAAAGTAAAAAGGCACCATTCAATTGAACAAATCCCATCAATAAATATAAGTATTATAACCAAAAGTTTAACCATAACACTATTTGGATCTATGTGTCTTGACTGCTCAAAATGTTTCAAAAGTAAGGAATATAAGGTGAAAACAAAAGTCTGATATATAAAACTTTGGCAGCACCAACTCCCTTGCCGTTCTTCCTATTCTGCATGTAAAACTCCAGCTCTTTGCCTTCCAATATGTATCTGTAACCACACCCCCCAAAAAATATTTCACATTAGACTACTTAAGAAATAAGACCATGCAAGAGTTTGAAATGAATGTGAGATGAATAAAACTGACTCATTGGGATGTTTCTATTCTCATAAAGGCAAACTAGTGTGACGCATTATACTTGAAAGAAAACGTAAGTGATGAAGAAATTTCTTATTTCAACATAAGTGTAATCTGTACATTGCTTGTGCTTTTATATTGAGGCTTGAAATATAACTATTGGTTGATGCTCTGTTGGTTGATGCTCTGTCCTGTGTAGTAGAAGCAAGGCCGTCTAAAGGAGACGATGGTAGGGCTGTACAAAGCAGAGGAAAAGGTTGGTGCTGCGTAGCAGATGCAAAAGTGGCTAGAGTCCGGCAGGCACGTGATCTGCACCTGTTGGATATTTGGGCTATGGATGCGGGTCGGTTATGGATGGTCCATGACCCATGGGCTATTAGGTTTTAGGGTTATTTTGTTTTGAGTTTACTGTGGAGCATTGTAATCTTTATCACGCCCCCCTCAAGTCGGAGACCCGGAGAAACGAAGGGATCCGAACTTGGAGATTAAGGTGACAAATGCACGTGTGGTGAGAGGCTTTGTCAGGAGATCTGCGAGTTGATCTGCGCTTCGTGTGTGCTGGAGATCTAGGAACCCCGAAGTTACTGCGTCGCGTACGAGATGGAGATCGATTTCCAGGTGCTTTGTCCGTTCGTGGAAGACTAGGTTCTTGGAGATGTCAATCTCCGCCTGGCTATCGCACAACAAAGGTATACGGGTTCTGATATCTATCCGAAAACATTTCAGTAGTTGAACGATCCACTTTAGTTCACATGTGGTTGAAGCGAGGCTACGATATTCTGCTTCGGCGGACGATCGGCTAACAGTAGTTTGTTTTTTTGTTTTCCAGGAAATGGGCGAGGGGCCGAGGAAGATACAGAACCCGGTTAGAGATCGTCGAATGAAGGCACAACTGGCCCAATCCGAGTCCGAATATGCGGTAAGTTGTAGATCTGATTTTGCCGAGTAAAACAAACCCTGATTCTGAGTTCCTTGGAGGTATTTTAAAACATGTTTCACGGCCTTCCAATGGTTGTCCCTTGGTGTTTGCATAAGTTGACTAACTTGTTGTGTGACGTAGGTGATGTCGGGTCAGGTGAAGCTCAAGTAGTGAAGCCTCCCCACGATCCTTTTGTATAGATCTGGATGTCTGAACAGTTCACCTTCGTCGAGGGTGAGTTTGGTTCCTGGTGCAATGGGTGTGGTGCGAGCTTTGCAGTTGAGCAGGTTAGTCTCTTGTAAGATATCTCGCACGTATTTGCCTTGGCTGAGGACTGTTCCCTCGGCCGTTCTGGCTATTTCGACCCCTAGAAAAAAAGAGCATACCCTAGGTATTTGATTGTGAACTCTCTGTGTAGTGTTTGTTTAATGTGTATCAAGTGTCCTTCCTTCATCTGCTCCAGTAATAAGGATGTTGTCCATGTAGATTAGAATGGCTGCAAAATTATTGTCCAGGCGCTTAGTGTATAGGCAGTAATCGGATTCTGATTTGTCAAACCCCAATCCCTTTAATTTTGTGGTGAGTTCTTTATGCCATTGTCTCCCTGCCTGTTTAAGTCCGTAGATGGACTTTAGTAACCGACAGACCTCCCTCTCTTTGGCCCTGCTGTAGCCCTGTGGGGGTAACATATAAAGTTCCTCGTCTAGGTGCCCATGTAAATAGGCGTCATTGATGTCACATTGTAGGATGGGCCATTGTTTGGCGGTGGCTATAGCCAGGAAGGTCCGAATTGTGACAATCCTGGCTACCGGGGAGTAGCCTTCGGAGTAGTCGATTCCCGCCTTTTGATTGAACCCCTTTGCTACCAGTATTGACTTTAGTTTGTCAACCGAACCATCTGGATTGTATTTCACCTTATATACCCATTTGGATGCTATGGCCCTCTTCCCCTTAAGTAACTTAGTTAAAACCCAAGTCTGATTTTCCTCCAAAGCATGTAATTGCATGTTCATGGAGCCCACCCATTCTGGTGATCTGCATGTAGTCTCATATGAAAAAGGTTCAAATATGGCCCTAACATTACCTATGAATTCCTTGTAGCTTGGGCTGTATGTAATTTGATGTGGAATGTCCTTGCCTTTGTAGGTTCCTACAGGACCAAGGACCATCACAGTAGTGTTGGAGCAATCAAGGGCAGAAGTGGAGTGTTGAGCCAAGGCTTGGTGGACATAATCGTCAAGGTATTTTGGGTGTGTGTGTGTTCTTAGGCTTCTGCGTAAATGAGTGTTTTGGACAGTATTTTGGCTTGTTGGTTCTGCTGATTGTGATGAGGTTTCTGTGGTTTCGGGTATGATTTCAGTCTACTGCATGCTTGGTGTTTCTAGCATATCTCTTGGTGTTTCTGTGTCATTGTCTGTGGTGCTAAGGGGAAATAATGGTTGTGGTTTTTTGTCATTTGGTTGGTGAGTTAGTATAGGGAAATGTGTTTTCATGAAAGGTTACATCCTTTGAGCTAAAGGCATGTTTTGTCTCTAGGTCCATAACTCTATAAGCCTTATCATCTGGCATGTAGCCAAGGAAAACACACTTCAGGGATCTGGGATCTAGCTTAGTTCTAGTTGGAGTTTTATCTAGTGCAAAGCATAGGCACCCGAAGGTCCTTAGATGATCATAGGTTGGGCTCCTTTGGTTCAGTCTTTCATAGGGTGTGTTCCATTGTAAAATTTTGGTTGGTATCCTGTTTAAGAGATAGGTGGCAGTGAGAAGAGCCTCTCCCCAAAAATGTTTAGGAAGGTTTGCAGTGAACAAAAGAGCCCTAGTTATCTGCAATAGGTGTTTGTGTTTTATTTCAACTACCCCATTCTGTTGGGGGGTGTATGGGCAACTCTTTTGGTGCGCCATTCCTTTTCCAGCAAAGTATTTTTTGCACTCGTGGTTTATGAACTCCCTCCTGTTGTCTGTTTGGATTTTTAGAACTCTCATTCCATACTAGTTTTCAATGGTTGTAATGAATTGAGTTATGGTGGATTGGGTTTGGTCTTTATGTTTAAGCAAAAAGATCCATGTGGCTCTAGAGTGGTCATCCACAATAGTTAGGAAAAACTGTGAGCCATCTAGGGTAGGTATACGGTAGGGTCCCCACAAGTCCATGTGTAGGATTTCAAGGGGTCTTGTGGTTTGAATGTTGTGTTTAGGGAAGGGTTTTCTGTGTTGCTTTGCCATAGGGCATACTTCACATTCAGATAGATTGTGATTGAAAGGTTTAATATCATTGATATGCAGTAATTTTCCCTTTGAGATATGTCCTAATCTACTATGCCACACATCAGCAGAAACAAAAACATTATAAGCAACATTTTTAGTCCTATAGAAGTCTAGTGGAGGAACTTTCATGGTCCCTAAAGGTAGTAGGTCATTTGAGGTTAGCTTATACAATCCCTTCCTAGCCTTGATTGTTGCCACAATATTGTTAGTCCATAGGTCCTGCAAAAACAAATTGTTGGATATGAATATTGCAGCCACTTCATTTTGTGTTGTAAGTTTGTTGACAGAAAGTAGATTCTTAAAGAAACTTGGTATATGCAAAACTTCATTGAGAGTGAGTGTGTCTCCAATAGTGGTCTGACAGATATGTTCTACTTGTTGTTTTGTGCCATCTGGGAGGGTAACCGGCTCATATAGGGTGTTGACTTCATGTTCAAGGCAGGAATTTAATTTGCTAATCATATGTGATGATGCACCTAAATCAATTAGCCATGTACATGTATTTTCTTTGTCATGAGCATTGATGTGAACATTACCTGCGAAATTTGCAAGCCCACTTAATTTTACCTCCCCTGTGGCCTTTCCTTTGATTGCTCTGGATACCTCTTGTTGTATGAAGTTGGCTAAATCTTGGGAAATCTGATTATTCCTTTCAGTGTACTCATTGGGCTCAATCTGTGTATCTGCAGGAGAATCACTAATCATGGCTAGGTTGGCTTTGTTTTTCTGGCCAGTCAACTCCTTATACCATTCGGGAACTCCATGGATCTTGAAGCAAGTTTCTATGGTATGTCCGGTTTTTTCACATTTTTCACAGTATTTGTCTTCCCTTCTTGTGAATGCTTTTCTTCCACTGTTGCTATTGTTTCTGCCCCCTTTCCGTGGATTAAAGTTTGTTTGTTTGACCGTCATTGCAACATTCATGTTGCTGTCGGAGTTGGCATTCACTGTTTTTTGCCTCTCCACAATTTGCATCATAGCAAAAGCCCGATTTACCATAGGTAGTGGCTCCATCAGCTATCACGACATGTTCATAGTCTTCATTTAGGCCCATCAAAAAGTACACCAGTCTATGTGTGTTCTCCTTGGTATTTATCGCTTTAGCAGCCTCACAAATACATGTAGGTAACGGGCTCAAGCTAGCTAGATCATCCCACAATTTGTTTAATTTGGTGTAATATGCAGAGATGGTGAGATTACCTTGTTTGAGGTTGCTAATTTCTATTTCTATTTGATACAGGAGTGGTCTGTTGGCTTCACCGAACCTCTCCCTCAGCTCTTCCCAAAGTTCCCTCGTTGTGGAGAATGACAGGAATGCATCGCCTAATTCCTTGGTCATGGAGTTGAGTATCCAAGACTTGACCATGGAATCTGCCCTCCTCCATTTGGTAAGCAAGTTTCTGTCCTCCATTGGTTGTGTACAAGTTCCATCAATGAAGGATAATTTATCCTTTGCACATAGAGCAATCATCATCGATTTGCTCCAAGTGATGCAGTTGTTGCCATTGAAGAGGGTTGTGACTAGAATGGCTCCTGCGTTTTCAGTATTGGTTATGGAGTATTTCTCCAGATCAGAGTTTTCACTGCTTTCTTCCATACTTAACATTTTGGTGGGTAGGTATGTAGGGTAAAATGGATCAGTCCTTTGGCTCTGATACCATGAAAGAAAACGTAAGTGATGAAGAAATTTCTTATTTCAACATAAGTGTAATATGTACATTGCTTGTGCTTTTATATTGAGGCTTGAAATATAAATATTGGTTGATGCTCTGTCCTATGTAGCAGAAGCAAGGGCGTCTAAAGGAGGCGATGGCAGGGCTGTACAAAGCAGAGGAAAAGGTTGGTGCAAGGTTGGTGCTGCGTAGCAGATGCAAAAGTGGCTAGAGTCCAGCAGGTCACGTGATCTGCACCTGTTGGATATTTGGGCTATGGATGCAGGTCAGTTATGGATGGTCCATGACCCATGGGCTATTAGGTTTTAGGGTTATTTTGTTTTGAGTTTAATGTGGAGCATTGCAATCTTTATCAATACTTAAAATTGGGATAGCTGCTGTAAGGTACTCTTTTATTGATTCATTCGGTTCATTCAATTTGTATTAGAAAAAAAGGGAGTATTTACAGAATAAATCATAGAGCTCAATTCGTAAGACAGAGCAATAACAATTTTTTAAAGAAAAACAAAAACATATGAATTTAGAAATTAAATAAATTGGAAAAACTATACAGTATATTCATGAATACTAAAAAGTCTATGGAGGAAATCATTTAAAAATGCTGTCCTGAGATGAAATGAAAATGCAATGGCTAAACAAAAGACTTTGACCTTATCCAATGACTTAAATCAGACATAAAGACA
>JANTNU010000003.1:8161362-8172419 GCA_024752395.1 Erythroxylum havanense
CAATGCTAGCTTTATCAAGAACATTTGAGCTGTGTTTATTAATAACATATTTTAAATTTAAATTTTTGACGTAATGGATGAAAAATGAAGCTCGTGTCTCACAAATACATAAAGCTCATTTGCTGCGTACCCAAACATAAAAAAAAAACCTTTTTTTCACCTTATCATCATTAACGTAACTATTATTTATAGCATTGAGGTATAGGAAAATGTTCGTCAATGAAAAAACTAATTAAAGGAGAAACACAATGGACGTAATAACATGGAGCCGCGCAGGTATTTGCTGGACTAGGGTTGTAATTTCATTAATTTTTTGAGGATATTTTTGTCATTATATTAGGATTTGGAAGGCAAGTCATGTCATTCTATCCTTGACTCCTTAATTTGGGAGGTCATAAAATATTAGATTTTGGATGGTAAAGGATGGCTTCCAAAGCCATTAATTGTCATTCTATTTTGTTTCAAAATAAACTCTCAAGTAATGGCTTGAGTCATTTGAGTCATTCCATTCTATTCCCTTCCATCCCTCCACCGACGTCCAAACATACCCTAAAGAAGACAAAAGATAAGAACCTAGAAACGGGATGGTATTAGATCAATGTGGCAAGAAGGGAGGTGCCATAGAATCTAATCTATCAAATGGAACACCTATTTTTTTTCTTTTTCTTCAAATCAATTAGACACATCTGAAACAAAAAACAGGCGAAGTCAACAAGATGCAATCACAAGAATAATACAGACAAACGTGGTATAGATCAACATATGTTGTAATATAGTAATATTAAATCCTCACTCAGGAAGAAATGGTATGGTTTTCTTATATTATGATGGGATACAAAATGCAAAAGCAGTAGACACCATATATAAATGGTGATCATGGTGATATGCAGTAACAGTAATACTTAAATCTCTTACATAGAGCCCCGAATAGTGGGCATGCAACCAAGTGTTGAAGAAACTGGACCCGACAGCGACACTTTTGAAAGGCATACAAATCGAAAATTAAGGAATGGGGAGTGAAATCGTAACGTGTAAGAATTCCAAAGCACCGGGTGGCCTTCCAACAATTGACTTCTTTCTCATGTTCATATGTCTCTGTCTCTCCTGCATTCAGGAGGAAGTGTAGAATATCTGACCCTATCGGTGCAGTAATTGTAGATGGTGAACTTCCGACGGACCCACATGAGCCTCCTGTACTGGTATCCGTCAAGATCCTGGAACTCTTTCTGATCCCACCATCTCTTGCCCTGAGTGGCACAGAACTTGGCCTCCACAGAAGCCTCGCATCCATCGATGTGAAAGCCCTTGTATGATGCTATAAATGGAGCTTTCGACCAGTCTGTCTTCTCAAGCCCGCCCCTTGTGGCCCAATCATCAGCATTCCACAAACTTGAGTACATCTTCATCGGTTGATTGAATGGAAATTTAACCCCCAAGTCCTTGCAATTCTTGAACACTCTAATTGGAACATCGTCCACGAAGAACCTGAAATTTTCAAGCCCTCTTAAACACGTCACATCACAAGGAAATAGTTCAAAGTGTAGGCCAGCTCAAAAGTGGTATGAGAAAATTTCGCTCATTATGTCAGAAAGTAACCAACTTTATCGAATTTCAACGCAAAAGTCTTTCTGCAAATTAGCTAGAATGACGGATTAAATTGAGTTGAGGAGACTCCAGCACTTACACAACTAGATACAGGTTCCAGAGGATGGAATAGGAGTGATATGCTTTGGTAGGGTCAAACCAGAGGTAAATCCTTTGCTCTCTGTTTCCTGCCCCTCCCGTGAACACATTTGTCTGCAAGATGTAGGGCTGCCCACTCCTGTTCCCCAGGAACTCGAAGTCTATCTCATCGTGTTCCGAGTTTTGAGAAGACAGCTGTGCCGCACACATGCATATCATATAACGTTCAAGCTCTTGAATTAAAATGCAACTAAGTAACATCATCTAAATAAAAGGCAGCAGAGACAAAACAAAGACAATGGCTTGACCCGCTAAAACCAGTTAAAACCAGTTAAAACAAGTTCCAATCCTGTAGAAAATGTCCGAACTACACGGTCAAGAAACTCCCAAAAGTTCAACAATGTAACAAGTAGAAGTAACTCACATAAAAAGCAGTGACCGTTCCAGCTGAATCCCCAGGAACCAATTTGATTTGCATACTGAAGTGGCCGAACAAGTACGAGCCCTTTGATTGGAAGCCAGTACCTTTTCAGATGATTAAGAAAATATTACATTTTGGCATTGGTATAATAGTTCAAATGCTCAGCTTGAACTTTCAATTTTTGCGACATAGAGAATGTATACCAGTGTACTTGTCCAAGTGGAGTTGAATCTCAGAGCCTCCATTGAAGTATTTAATGTGATCAAAAGCCCAAGTTGGCATGTAGTTCCTGCCAAAGGGGACATCTATTGGCTTCCTTGGAGGCGCTCCCATCGTGCCACATGCCATAAACAAAACAGAAAGCAGCAGAATCCACTGACGATGAGAAACCATGTTTCTGCAGATTCCAAAGGACATAACATCAGACATTATATCAGATGAGAATCAAGAACAAAGAAGCCATACGGGATTTCCATGCTTTAGAGCATTACCTGAAAATGGTCGGATTCGGGATAGGTAGATAAAGGTGAAAGAAGAGCAAGATGGATGAATGAGCTATTAGGAGGAAGAAGGCCTTTATAAAGGGAGAAAATAACTTGGTAGGTCCTGAAATTTGAATTTTTTTTTGCCCTTTGGACACACCATCCAAATAATTGAACTTAGTATATTATTAAATTTATATTGAGAAATGAAGAATTTTATATCATTTAAATGTGTATAAATAAGAAAAAAGATTGACTAAAATTGACATCTCTTCGTAAAGCTCGAAGTTTGTGTATTATATTTGGTCGGGTCGGTCGTGCTGGGCTCGAATCCAATCATAACGACCTGTGGGTCGATCGGTCTATTCTCCGAAGATCAGTCTTATACCTATTGGCTATGTCAAGCCCAGGATCAGTCCACGATCTACATGGCCCATTCGCAAGTGAAAGTCTCTCATACAGACGTAAAGACTTAAACCTAGTTATTGCTCCATATATAAGGTATAACTTTACCATAACAGAGGTACGTAACCATAACTCTAGTTTTCTCTGCACACGGCGATCTCATCTACACCAAAGACTGACTTGATTGTCGGAGGTGCCTGTCGGAAAACAATCCCCGACTTGCCTTCTTTGTTTTGTAGGAACCTTCAAGCCAGAATTCTCGTATTCAGCAGTCGACTTCATGGATCCAAACGGCAACGTGCAGCCTCGCCAGAACCAGGCTGAACTAATTGGTTAGTTTAGGTGGGACCTGCACTATCACACCTAGAGGTTTTGTCCCCTTTGATCTCCTAGGCCTCCTTATTCATCTTCTTCCTTGGAGGGATTAGATAGTTGAACCTGTGACCTCAGGGTTTTGTTAAATGCAAGACCCACGCTTAACACCACTGAACTACGTAGCTCAGTAGTGTTAAGCTATATATATTTATTTATTTTTAAATATATTTTATTAAATAAATATGCATTATTTTTATGCAGTTTAATTTTGATTGAATAGTAAAATTTAAAAAGATCCAATAATATATAACTTTAACAAAAAAATTATTTTTTGTGGACTCACGTAAAAATAGATACATTGTTACAATTTTCAAAAGCTTAACAAAAATATGTGAGTCCATTAAAAATGAAAATGTAATATAACTCGTAATATTTTTTAAAAATATTATTTGAAAAGGCTAAAAAAAAGGCTATGGGTAAGATCCAACTTAGGAGGTCTGACTCTCGTCAGAATCTGATGAAAGCAGCGTGTTTGGAATTAGTGAAAAGTGACAGGTACAGACGCTGTATTGGTTAAAACCTGCCTGACCGGCCACAGGTCTGCTCTCCCGTAGTTTACTTTTAACCACACACTTACGTAAGCACGAGAACGAAGAAATCTGTTTAACGATTTGGCCAGTACTTTATCTCTTACGAACTGATCTAATATGAGTAAAAATTAATTTAAAAGTAGATAACTTGAAGGCGTCTTTTCACAATTGAGACATTTTTAAAATACCTCGTAAGCTAAAAAAAGATGAAATTTAATAAAATAAAGCAGTAATTAGTTAATTAATACAGAGGATCTCTTTGCAGATGTGATGTGGGGACCAAGCCAGAGGATTTGTATATTGGACACCTATGACCTATGTTCCTGTCACTTGCCCGTTTCCGGGTTCTGTTATTATTATTTTGTTGCAATGCTACCAAACAACGACATCGTATTAAACGGGAGATGGAGTTAAAACAGAGTCATTAGAACAGAACAGAATCTGATCGGCTGTAAAGCTCATGCTAATAGTCAAGGGCATTGGGCTACCCAAATTCTTGATTATTTTTCTGTTCATTTTTCGAGGACCATCATTTCCACTATTCGTGCCTTTTTTACTTTTTTCTACATCTACATTTTCAACGCCTTTGTTGTGGTTTCCACTTTCCACCGTCGGACATGAAATCTGTTAGAATCTTAAAGATAACAATCTAGAAAACTGGTCTAAGCAAATGTCGGAAATCATAGGAAATGATAAGTAATTCGGGACATTCCAAGTGTCTTCAAGTTTTAGAATTCGAAAATTTTTATAATTTTTCTTTTTAATTTAGATAATTAAATAAATATTTGAATCGAGTGCTTAATTAAATTTACTAAATAATTACTCACAGTAAATTATTATTAGTCATTAAATGCTCCACGGGTAAAAAGGTGAATGATGCTTGTTTAATATTTAGTCTTTTAAAAATTTAATAATTATTTTTATTTTTAATAAATATATGACAAATTCATATAAGATAAACATAAAATAAATATAATAATAACAAAAAATTGCAATTTTTTATTTTGACATGAGGGAACAAAATATTTTTACAACTCATTAAAAATTACGAGAAAAATATACATCTTGATAATTTTAATAATTACACTATCATAAGCCATAACCATTCAGTACATCGATTGCCCTCTAGGTATAGGTGACGGGGGAAGACCTAGTTGCGGTTGAGGAGCTTGTTGATACTAACGATGAGAAGGTTTAGGGACGAAGCGCGTTGGGCGAAGTCTGTTAGGAGGCTAACCGCGGCTTGGGAATCTAGTTCTAAGTCCATATGGCGATAACCAAGTTCCCAGGCCAAGTTGAGCCTATATAAGACGCCCAATAGTTTTGCTGCAAGTGGGGAGCACCAGCCTAGATTCTAGACAAATCTGTCCTTCCAGTCCCCGATGTTGTCTCGAATGAGTCCGTCGGTTGAGGCTGAAGGGGGTGAGCGTTTGCAAGCTCCGTTTGTGTTGAGTTTAACCCAACCAGGGGACGGTGTGGGCCATCCGATAAGTTGCTCTTGCGGGGGTCGATGTCCCTGAACGGTTTGGTGGAAAGTAACTGTGGCATGCTGCATCTGGGCTACAAAGGCTAAAATGCTAGCGGTGGGAGAAGTCAACTAGGAAGCGTGGGTGTCAAACAGCGCTTGATTCCTCCATATCCACAAAAACCAACAAGCAACTCCAAAGATGATGGTCCAGGGCAATCCGTTGAGCTGGCGGTGCTGGTGGAGATTCATGTGGAGCCAATCAGGAGCGTGCAGAGAGAAGAACTCCGGGGAGATGTCATGCAAAGGGAAGGTGAGTCAGAGGCTACGCGCTCTGTGGCAGTATCGCATGATGTGCAGGGAGGTTTCATCTGCTCGGTAGTGGTGGCATTCCGCTGTAGTGGTCAGATGTCGGTGCATCCTCTGTTGATTGGTCAGCAGACGGTCATGGGCTAGTAGCTAGAGAAAGGATTGAATACGTTGAGGACCAGCCCAGCGCCATATGGTCTATCAAAATCTCTTGGTGTCGTGGGGGTTGTGGCCTATAATCATCGAATATGTGGACGCAACGGTGAACTAGCCAGTTCCCGATCACCCCATATCAGTCGATCCGATTTGCGGTGGGGCTAGGGGGAGCATACCTGCAATACAAAGACTGACAGAGTGAGGGAGTAAGAATTGAAAGTCATGCCAAGGCCAGTTACCTAAAATGTCCACAAAGTGGCCGACGCGGTGCTCAAGGACGGAGTTGGGAAGGGTGACAAACGTATGCTCGATGAAAGGTCCCAAATCTTCGACTCAAATTTCTAACCAGAACCAGGTTGTAGTGTCGTCTCCGATAGCCCATTTCAGCCCTCGCATAACGTGGGGCCAAATGGTAGTGATACTCTTCCAGATCATAGACCTGCCTCCTGTTGTGAGAGTAGGGGCAGGTACTGAGGTTTAGATTGTATTTCGTAGTCAGAATTCTTACCAAGAGTACGGTCGACTTAGATATAAGGGCCCAGCCTAGTTTAGTGAGAAGCGTGTCGTTGGTCTCGCAAATTTTACGGATGCCAAGGCCACTCTTGTCTTTCAGTTGACAAACTGTGTCCCAGTTGACGAGGTAAAGTTTACGCTGGCCTGGAGAAAAACCCCATAGGAAGTTGCGCATATGACAGATTGGATGAGGGTGGTACAACTTGCAAACGATAAAAGAGTTTCAGCCCAACCTGAGAAACGATTATGGACCTTGTCGAGGATGAATTGATACGTACGTTTGTTAACGCGTTCATGCAATAAGGGGACTCTGAGATAGCGACCTAATTCTTTGGTTTGTTGAAAGCCCAGATCCCGGCTTAGTTGTCGGGCCAAAGACGGGGAAACATTTTTGGAATAAAAGCAGCATGATTTTACATGACTGATCTTCTGGCCCGATCAGTGCAGAAAAGGTTTAACGTCTCGCGGATGATCCGAGTTTGATCAGATGAAGCTTCAGAGAATAATATGAGATCATCGACGAAGAACAGATGAGATAAAGGAGGACCTCGGTGATTGAGACGAATGGGATTCCAGCGGCTTTGGGAAACCGCTTGAGTGATTAAGTGACCCAACCGTTCTATGCAGAGCACGAAGAGATAAGGTGATAAAGGGTTCCCCTATCGAATGCCCCGAGAAGGGGTGAAAGTATCGTTTGGTTCCTCTCCCTAGTTGACTTGCATGGAAACCGAGGAGACACACTTCATGAAAAGGGAGATAAGTGATCTAGGGAGCTCGATGTCAGTGAGGGTATTGTGGATGAAGAACCATGAGAGGCTATTGTACGTTTTTTCAAGGTCCACCTTGACTGCGAGGAGGCCTTTATGGCTAGATTTCCGACGCATAATGTGAATAATTTCTTAAGCGATGATGATATTGTCAACAATTATACACCCCGGGACGAAACTGCATTGAGTAGGGGCAACAAGCTCCGCAAGAAAGGGTTTAAGGTGGTTAACAATGACCTTAGTGAGGGGTTTGTAGATTACCGAGCACAGAGCGATCGGTAAGAACTGCATGATAGTCGAGGGGGAGGGAAGTTTGGGTATCAAGATCATGGTGGTGCGGTTTAGTTCTGTGTCCCAAACTTCGTGACGGAAAGTTTGTTGGAGGAGGTGTATCAGAGATGGCCCTAAGGTGTCCCATTGGGATTGGAAGAATAAGGCAGTGAAACCGTCAGGTCCGGGGGTTTTATTCAGAGTCATAGTGAAAAAGGCAGTTTTGACCTTTTCAGGAAGAAGAGGTTGTACCAAATCTCGAGAAGCGCTCCGCGAGATGGTGGGGAAACAACCCCTAAGCGAAAGAAGAGAGGGATGGGAAAAATCGGTTGTATAAAGCTAGGTAAGGAAATGCTGGGCCAGATGTCAGAGGGCAACTGGATCAGATATGAGAATGTTGGATTCGTCTTTCAAAGAGGTGATGTAAAGCTTCTGTCGTTTAGCAGTAGTGACAACATGATAGTATCGGGTATTACGGTCGCCCTGACTGAACCACTGGCATCTGAAATGTTGGTGCCAGTAGAGCTCTTCTTGAAGAAGGACCTGTTCCAACTTGTTTCGAAGGTATGATTCCAATTCTTTGAGGGATTCTGAATTGGTCTCTTCTAGAGATTTTTGAATACCCGTGATTCGAGACAAGAGTCGCTTTTTAAGGAAAAAAAATCCAAAGGTAGAGCGGTTCCATTGTTGCAAATGTTCACCTAGTTTGTGTATGGCCCCACTGAAGGATGGTATGTGAGGGTGCCAGTGATCTTTGACCGTTTGGGCAAAAGTATCGTTAGTTAACCAGGCGGATTAGAAACGAAACAGTCGAAGAGAGGTAGGGTGATGGGGACAGGGGTGGACAGTGACAAGTAGCGGTCGATGATTCGAATTAAGAAAGGGTAGTTGAGTGACCGTCGTGTAAGGGAAAGAAGTGGTCCAGGAAGGCGAGCCAAAGGCTCAGTCTAAGCTAACAAGGGTTTGTCCGTGTCGCTATATGAATTGGGGCTCAGTACTTAAGAAAGGGTAGCTGAGTGACCGTCGTGTAAGGGAAAGAAGTGGTCCAGGAAGGCGAGCCAAAGGCTCAGTCTAAGCTAACAAGGGTTTGTCCGCGTCGCTATATGAATCGGGGCTCAGTGAAGCCCAGATCCTGAAGGTGGCAACTTTGGACATAGTCACAAAAGTGAGGATTTATGATCACATGGTTACTCACACTTCCTCGGCGGTCGGTGTGTTCAAGCTTGGCATTGAAATCTCCTCCAATGAGCCAAGGGTGTGAAGTGGCCCTGGCAATTTTCCATAGATGCGTCCAAAGGTAATGTTGCAGAGACGGAGTGGGGCTGGCATAAACAGTCGTGAAGTCAAAAGGAGTATGAGCCCAGTTGACATGGATATGAATAAATTATTGATGGGATAGGAGAATTTTAATACTAATATCGAAGCGCCATAAAAGTCAAATGCCTCCTAAAAATCCGTTTGCTTTGACCCGAAAAGAGTTCGGAAAAGTCAGAGTGTGGATAATCTTTTGGGCTCTGCTAAATCTAGTCTCTACCAGAACGACGAGCATGGGATTGTGTATCCATATGAAATTCTTAAGAATGGGCCGAATTTTTTTTCCTCTGGCCCCTTTACAATTCTATAGGAATATGAACATAAAAAAGGTCTATAAAGGAAGAATAAACCTAATCTTGTAGGGAGTTGTTAGTTCCCCCGGCACCTGAAAAGCTGGCGTCGAAGAATGATTTGAATGATCATCCATCGGGGAGTCTATGATATCCGAAGCATTGGTTAGTGGGCTATCGCCCGGAGTAGGGTCCGGAGGTTTGGAAGGGGGAATTGTGGGATTATAGCTAGTCGAGGGGAGAGAGGGGACTTCGGTTATCATATCTTCTTCCATGGCATGTTCCACCAAATTGGAGGTCATAGTTGGTTCTAATAGAGGGTCATGAATTATGAGTTCATTGTGGGAGGGGATGCTAATGGCCTGATGATGTGAAATTTTGTAAGAAGGGCCAACATCTCTTGGCTGATAGGGAGTTGGGTTTTTAATCTGGGTTGTGAGGCCTATGTCCAGCTGCTGATGGGGAGGGGGGTTTGGATCTTGGGCTGAGGGGCCTAGTGGGAGAGGAATAGCTTGGTGTTGGCCTGTGGTGGGAAGGGCCTTGGAGCTAGAGGCCACAGGCCCAATCGATGGGGGCCCTGGCGGGCGTGCGACCCAGCTTGGCTTAGGTAAAGTCGTCGTGGTTGAAGACGAACCATGGAAGGTTCAAGATCATGTTGTTTGTGGGATGCTCGTGGGCGCAGGAGAGGACTGGTTCGTTGAGGGAGTGAGCGAGCCGGTTTCTGTCAAGAGATGAAATCTGGAGCCCCAAGAAGTGTCAGAGGAAGGGTGTCCTTGGCTGTCAGATCGTGTGACCGTTGTGGAGGTGGGTGGGCGTCGACCTCGGCGTGGAACTTGGAGCCAAGGTCCGTACGTCTCCTAGTGTGGGTCTTGGTCAAGAGAAGTCGGGCTAGGAGGGGAGGGGAGGGTGGTGGATGGTTCACCGGTGGTAGGGTGGGTAGTCGGTGAAGACGGAGGGCGAGCTGGGCAGCTGGCGACGTTGTGGCCGACTCGTCCGCAAGAAAAGCAGGTTTGCGGAAGGCCCTCGTAGGCCACTTTGATGCACTAGCTGTCTAACTCAGTAACTCTACAATAGGTCGCAGCGACTAGCTAAGGTCGATGTCTACCGCCACTCTAGTGAATCGCCCCCGCTGGGAGGACTGGGTTGTTGCGTCAATTTTAACAGTCCGGCCGACGAGGTTACCTAAGGCATTGAGAATGGCGGGCTGATAACGGGCTACTGAAAGTTCTGAAACCCTGATCGAGGATCACCCATGGGCCTTGGGTGAAGGCGTGGAGGTAGTCCTCTGTCTCCAGAAAGTTGATCATGTAGAAGTCGTTGTCTATGTCAATGATTTTCATCGGCCCAGTCAGCTTTCATAGGGAATTCAATCGACTTCGCAATAAGCTATATCAAATTCGTCTGCCCATGAGCTTAACCACGATTGCTTTTTCCCATTGCTTGTTGAGTCTGCTTTTGAAAGCATTGGATAATTCTATACTTGGTCCGAATTGTCCAGTGATGATGTTAATGTCGCCTTCTTCAATGTTTACAGGTTCTTCCATGGGCCATTCGGGTGTATGTCGCTTTGTGGTCAGATGACCCGTGATTGCGACTCGGTAGTCAAGTAAAACTGATTGAGGCGAGATTGGCATTGGGAGTGGGTCTTTCTCGCGTTCGTGAATTCAAACTTTTTTAGCCGTGGGGCCAGCAGGGTCGGGAGGTGAAGGTTCTATCATGGACAGAAGGGGTGAGCTGTAACGCAGCGTTTGGTTGTCATCCCCGTGACCAGGGACAGTGCACAAAACATAAAAATCCTGTCAACTGGAAATGTTTGGTTGCTGTTTCCCTATTTTTGTTCACTGCCCCCATTTAACAGCGTCAAGAAAATTTGTTAACTTCAAAACCGTGGGACAGGGGTCATTACGTCCCTGTCAACTGAAACATTTCCTCTCATCTTCCAAGCGTAGCCCTACCGCCGTCTCCCTCAACCATCGTCTTTGGTGTCGACCCAAAAGCCCGTAGCGTCTCTTTGGTGTAGCCCTACATATCATCTCCTTGTCGAAGCTTAGCCCGACCTCGCGGTGAACGTAACGTC
>JANTNU010000003.1:8182463-8206338 GCA_024752395.1 Erythroxylum havanense
AAACAAGTTTTTATATAACCATCTCCAAGTTCTCTTCATCGTTTTATCTTCCTTGAAGCTTCATCTTCTTCCTCTCTCCAAGAACAAAAGGTAAGAGCTAGCACTCTCCTCTTTGTTCTAGGTATTTCCGAATCAAAGAGTTTGATTCGGTTAGATTCTCCGACCTCTGTGTGGATACCATTAGAGACGGTCTCCTTTGGTTGTTGTGGTTTGAGAATTCTGGTACTTCTTTATATAGACACATAGATCCTGGACTTCAGGAAAGTCTCGGAACTAATTTTTTTGTTTTCCACACCGTGTGTATGTGATGCACATACTGGGATTTTCCTACAATAGGTTCAGAAACATAAGAAAAGACATACATTTCGATAGGAGTAAGACACATTATATATAATCCGTATGATAAAAAGGCAGTTCCAATATGTCATATATTGATAGAAATATTTACAACTAAAGTATCAAATACAAACGATAACCTTCTTTGTCCAAAACTGATACAAAGATCAAGTTTTGTCTAAAAGATGATATATAAAATGTGTATCGTAAAACTAATACAAACTCCATATCGAGGTTCAATCCTACATCTTTCACATACTAATCAATTACCTCTTCATTGTTGCCAACCATCAGCTTCTCCTCTCGTTTAGTCAACCTTCTCCTATATCTGAACCCCTGCATTATGGAAGCAACTTGATTAAAAGCTCCACTATCTAAACACCAAGAACTTGATGTGATTATAGCTATATTGGATTCATGAATCATATAGGTTGAAGAGTTACCTAACAGTTCCTGCTTAACCTTCCACAACTTGTATTTCTCGCAATCAACCTTCCTATGCCCCTTCTTCTTACAAAAGAAGCACCTATACCCTTTAGGTCATATGGCCACTTAGCAATGCTGGACTGTCCAGTCTGAATCTTTGGAGTGGGCTTGGGTTTCTTACCCTTACCCTTAGGCTATTGGGGCTTAGCCTTCCCCTTATCTTTGGCAGCTGTAAACATAGTTGTATGAGGAGAACTCTTAATCTTCTCCTCCACTGCAGCACACTGAGAAATCAAGGTATTGATGTCCCAAGCCTCATCCTAAGAGATGTAGGAGGTAGCCAACATCTCAAACTCTCGAGGGAGAGTATTTAGTGCCTGATGTACAATAAGATTATCAGAAATTGGTACATAAAGTGCCTTTAGCATAATCTAAAGGTGTACCATCCTGATAATGTACTTTCGAACACCTCCTTCTCCTGTATACTTCGTGGAGAATAGTTCCTTAATCAAAGGGCTCTGCTACGTATGAGAACACACCTTGTATCTCTATGAAATGTTATTCGTAAACTCCTTCGCTATGGTCATATTCAGTAATCCACTCAACAGATGATCTGAGATCGACTTCTTGATGATCAAATAATACATCCTATTTGACCACACCTAAATCGCTACAGCTGCTTTATCGCCTTCTATGCTGATATCTGTAAGTGGAGAAGGTCCCTCAATGTGCATCCCCATACTGATGTCAGCTATCTCCAGTGCAAACTCCACATCCTTCTTTCACTTCTTGAAATTGAAAAGATTTAAGGTCTCAATCATGATAACATTGTTGTTTACAGAAAAGGTCACTGCAAGATAGAAAAGACAATGTAAAAATCAGTTTAAATGTAGGAAAACAATGATAACATTATTTATACAGAGAATCTGATTGCACATATTATGAAACACTTGTGGGTTGAATACATAATATATGCAATTAGACCTCCACATAAAATCCATCAGAGTACAAACCATCAACTCTCATGACACTACCACCTATGGGTGAATAGATCATTTAAGCAATGACTTTCCTCTATCTAATGTCTTTATGTATATGACAAAATCTCATATAAGGTCAACACCTATGGACAAAATAACTAAACATGAGACCAAAGACATCCTCCAACATGTACGTGGTACAATCTAAATATTGACTTGAAAGGCTACTGTGGTCACTACAATCTTAGCAGTACCTAAAAAGACCACAATCACAAGATATACATCTTTATGTCATCCTCACAATCTATATAGGCATAATGTATGTGAAAATCGATTATAACTGTAAAAACTATATTCAAAATTAAATAATCACATACTAATACTGAAAACATCATCTTTAAACTTTATTTAAGACATTTATTAAAAAAATCTCAATGAGAGTGACTATCATACTTTTTCCAATACCGAACCTACCATACGAGTATGTAGTTTGGAGCACGAAAATGCACTCAAATTAGCATTACAAAAAAGATTTAAAATATTTTCTGGAATCTAATTACCATTTTAATAATCTAGAAAATTGAAAAAATCACTTAAAAAATTTCCCAACCTGAAAACTGATCCAAAAGGACTTGGGCCACCTTTGCAAGAATTCTTAATTTTTTCTTTTTTTTAATGGTGTTGATGTTAGCATTACTGTAGAGCTGATATTAGTGCAGCATTGTGCGCTGACGTTAGTAGGTGTTAGCCTGCGCGTGGGTAAAGAGTGAATGTGCAACATAGATGTGCGCCAGATGCATCTAGCACGTGTGGAGCACGCACCCTATAAGCACATGCACGTTTACTGTATGATACATGCATTGCACGAGCTGCCATGTGTTTGGATCCCTATCGTCCATTTGTCGGGGAACCACTTGGCGGCACTCGATTCCGTACCGCCACTCCTGTCACTACTGTAGCACTCACCTGACGATGCATTGCCATCTGACATGGAGGGTAATTTTCACCAACCCAAGACAACCTTTTCCCTCTTTTTGACCCATTTTTTACCTGTTATTCATAGCTAACCTTATGTATACCACTTTTATGTAATCATATACGTAAGAAAAAATTAAAAAACTAATCAAAAACTAATGAAAACTATAATGAATGGAAACCGAAAAATCTTTGTTTCCAACAACCCGATCACGTAACCGCTTTGATACCACATATAACACGTAGGATAGACCTTATTGCGTATCCCGAATCGTTCATGAAATGGTTAAAAATAAAGAAAATGTGGAATATCTGATTTCGGTTCCATTCGATGTTTCGAAGCAGTTTTTGAGGTCAAAACGAGCTCCAATCTCCCAGGATCTTCACAGAAAGTGATCTCTGACACTCGGTTAATGCCTTTCTTCAATTTTCTTAAGATGTAAGCACTCTTAATGGGTCAGAGAATTTGTATTCTTACGAATTACATCTATAACTGAAGGAGATCTTAACTTTTATATATAGTTTCTATATCGAGTTTTTCATCATAAGTTCAATATGAGTCCAGTCTACACTAATTGAGATCAATTTTTCTTCCGAACTTTAACCTATTAATTCCGATAATTTATTGGATCATTTTATTACCTTTGTTAGGATCGAATTATATAACTTAACCGATAAATTATTTAAAAACTGAAAATACAATTAATAGTTGAGTAATTTATGATGAATGACAAAATTGTCCAACACTAATATCTTAAAATTTTAGGTTGAAGTGTGGTGTAAAGACCAACGAATATGCTCTCATCCACAGGCCTATTAAGTGAACTCTTTAGCGCCAACACTTCCTTTTTTTTTTTTACAAAAGATTATTTTCATGACTTGTACGTATATCCTTATGACACAAACCATAATATTTACATATTACCGTAATAATTCTTGATCGCACTGTAATTCAAAATCCAGGAAGAATTACACAATTATAACTTTGGTGACGAGACAATGAGGTCAAAAGTAAAGAAGTTGGTGAAGGACGAGATTATTGATGTAGTCACAGAAGATTTGATGACACAAGTGGGCGAGTCAGTCCAAAATTTTGTAACTTTGACCAAAGACTATGTAATACTTCAAAAACAACAGGCCACGAGCCTTGGCCAGCTGAAAAAAGACGAGTCATTGGATGCACATTTAATAATAGGTCAGTCAATTCATACCTTTTCATTTTCTCTTGCTTCTAGACAATTTATAACGGAAGAATCCGACCTATTTATTAACTATATGACCGTCCACCTCCTCCTCCTCCTCCTCCTTCTTCTTCTTCATGACTTTTAAGACCCCTTTCCAACCAATCTTAAAGTTTCTACAACTCACTTGCATAGCATGTATGAACCCTTCAAGGCCACACGCGCAAACTTATATCTGATGTACAGTGACGCGTATTTGTTAATCTCATTTGCAATAAAGTTTCAGATCTTTTATCTAATATTATGGTATCTTATTGTGTCCAATAAATTTTAGTCGTTTATTTATGTAGATTTTGTGTAGGTCCTGCATAAACTCTACGTAAGTCCCGTAAAATAAATTATTGAAATTTCATAAGACAGAATAATACTAGACAAAAGATCTTAATTCAAAGAGGTGTGAGTTAAAACGACCGTCACAGTCATAAAAAGACGTCAAAGAATATTCTGCTATCAGGCGCCTGACCTTGGTTAAAAATAGATATTTAATCAGGTAATGAGTATTCCTTTCCTCCACCAAATTATAGTCGAGAATTGAAAACTGTTATCAACTTATCATTTTGATGTCGGCTAATAGGTAATTAGTGGATGCGTCCGATTTCTATGCAATCAACTTTCTAATCACACCGTCCAGTTGTTTAAAAGGTTAATTATCTAAAAAGTTTGAACTCAATGAGTAACTTCGCTGTTCAAGATATCAAAGTCTTTTTCAATGTAAGTTATCAATTGAGTGAAGCAAAGAGCCATCTAATCCTAGTTTATCACAATTGTAAGTCAACTGCTTAGTTAATCTCAATCAAAAGAAAGAGAACGAGAGAATTAAATATAATTTAAAATTTATAGTTTTATGATAAAATAGTTAAAATTTTATTTTATTAAAAGAATTCCTGAAATTTTGGATTATATTTTATAAATCTTTTTTATTTTTTAAATAATAAAGCTTATATTATACACTGAATGTTTATATACAATTTAAAATTACTTCAGTGTTTATGAACTCTAAAAGATTATTTTCATTAATTATTTATAATACTCTTAAGTAATTACTATGTAATAATTAAAAGTGTATGCAATAGTATTTCAAATAAAAAAAGATATACTGAATAGTTGTCAGATTAATGCTAAGTAAAGTACGATTAATCCAGCATAAGTTACATAAACTCTCAGTAATTTCTCATGTACGACCTATTAGAACTAAAGTTTTATTAAATTGCTTTTCGAAAGAGTAGAGATTTAAAAAGTCTTCTTAATTTTGATTTTAGAGACTTTGAATATGACTTTATGATGTGCCTCAAAATATTTATATGTTTTAAACAAAATATTGTATTTATACACAGATAAGATAACTGAAATTAACTGCTGCCTTTCTCGCTTTTTTCTTACATAATGGAAATGTAAGTTCAAAATTGGACATAATTAACATGTGGATGGATAACATCAAAATTAGTTTTAGTAACTCATATAATTAACCAACAAAATTAATGAATATTTTAAATAATTGTTAAATAAATAGGTATTTTAAATAATCTCACTCTCTCTCCCCCTTGCTCGTATAAAAAGTAAACGAATTCATTACATAAGTCTCTTCATTTTAAGAAAGTTAGAGAGAGATGATTGATATATGTAATTTTTTCTTATACTTTTTACAGAAAGATTATTTTCGTGATTCGAACACGTGACTAACAGGTGACTTGTTAGTCACAAAAGAAATCTAAGGTTTCAATCTAGGTTTTAGTTCTGGTCGGGTCGGCTATATTGGGCCCGAGCTCAATCTCACAGGTCGATCGGTCTGTCTCACACCCATCGGATAATCCGGGCCTGATTCACACATCCATGGCCCAACAATAGATGAACGTCTCCCATGCAAATACGTAAAGAGCTAAAACCTAGCCGAAAAATCATATAAAAGGTATTATTCTCCCATAATAGAGGTAGGCAATCATAACCAAGTTTTATCTCTGCATTCATCGATCCCACCTTCACCAGAAAATTTACTTGAGCGTCGGAGGGGCTAATCGGGACACAACCCCCGACAAGCCTTCCTTGTTTTGCAGGTATATTCACGTCGGAGTCATCACAGAAAGTTGCCAACTCATGGATCTAAACGGCAACGCACCGTTCAGTCAGAATCCGGCAGAACCAAGTTTTATTATTAATTTTTTTAAAAATAAATATAAGAGCTTATCATTTACAGTAAGTCAATGTCTATGAAGTATCGGTCATGAACAGAACAGAAGAGAAAGACGGACGTGCACTTAAGTAGAAAATCGTGAAAAGAGAATACAAATACAAATTTTGAAGGTCAGTTTTGACCGCTAACTACTCCATTAACCCTTCATTTCATACCATAGCTTCGATGTAGATTCCAACGGGTGGGAATTCTATTACGAAACAAAATTAAATTAGATAAGACTTTGAGAAGATGACAGGTGACTTGGGTAAAGTTTGATATACAATTTAATATTATAGTATTCCGTTGAATTTTATTGAAAGTTCAAAGGAAACCTACCATCCACCACATGTATATATATGTAACATCAAAATTGGTCTGTACAATTTCCATACTTGGTCTTCGCTTCTCCACTGGTTCTGGTTCTGGTTCTGATTCTGATTCCTCTTCAACTAAACTTCCATATATACCATTTCCAGTTGTTTAACATCACTGGATTAGCTTCAACATCAGAAACATGGAGGAGGGGAGAGGAGTGCATCATCATTTTGATAGTAATTCGGACACAGAAAGCGTAGCAAGTGACCGGACAGCGTTTAGCGGACCATTAGTTATCGGAGGTGGAGGAGGAGGAGGAGGAGGAGGCAAGAAACGATCTTCCAAGAAGAGCGCCAGGTTCAGTGACAACGTTGTCAGCAGCATCAACACCACCAACAACGACGACGACGACGATGCCTCGTCCTATGTCGAGATTACTCTGGACATTCGTGATGATTCCGTGGCGGTTCACAGCGTTCAGACAACTGGGCATGAGGATCCTGAGCTGGCTTTGCTGGCTAAGAAGACTTTGGAGCGAAAGCCTTCTGCTTCTTCGTTCTTTCGGACCACTTCGTCCCATCTCAGACAGGTGTCTCAACGTTTTACGAACAACCTGTCGAGAAGGCACTCTTCTGCTGCCAGACGTTTCGATAGGACTAAGTCAGCCGCCGCCCACGCCTTGAAGGGTCTCAAATTCATCGCCTCCACTACTTCCGGAAATGGATGGGCGGCAGTCGACAAACGCTTCCAAAACCTTACTGCTTCTTCTACAGGCCTCCTACCCTCATCCTTGTTCGGCGAATGCATAGGCACGCACTCACTGAATCCTGATACATTGAGATTATTCCTACCTTATATATTTTTCGATTTTTAATGTTTATATATGATATGAATTACAGGGATGAATAAGGAATCAAAGGAATTTGCGGGAGAACTATTTCGTGCACTAGCTCGTAGAAATAACATAACCGGTGATTCCATCAACAAGGCTCAGCTTAAACAGTTCTGGGATCAAATATCCGACGAGAGCTTCGACTCCAGGCTTCAAACCTTCTTCAGCATGTAAATCCATAACTTTGATTATTTTTAATCACGGTCTTCTTTGACATAATTAAATGACATATATTTGTAAGTATCGAAACGTTGATTCCTGGAAAATAATCAATAATTGAAGTAGTCGATAATATCCATGCAGGGTCGACAGAGACGCTGACGGAAGAATCACTGAAGAAGAAGTCAGTGAGGTAGGTATAGTTGAGAACAAGTGAATAGTTTAATCTGACTGGGCTTGCTCCTTCAAACCATTTATTTTAGAAGTCAATTAATTAAACTCTTTCAGAAGTAACACTGACAGAGGCATATACTTCTCAGATCATCAGTTTAAGTGCTTCAGCGAACAAGCTTTCCAACATTCAGAAACAGGCCAAGGAGTATGCAGCACTTATTATGGAAGAATTAGACCCAGATAATGCTGGATACATAATGGTAATTGTCTTATACACATTTATAGTAATAAAAAAGCAAGAAAAAGATTGACTCTGTTCCTGACTGCTTTTGATGAACAGATATACAACCTGGAAACTCTTCTGTTACAAGCACCAAACCAATCGGTGAGGATTGGAGATAGTAGAGTTCTGAGTCAACTGTTGAGCCAGAAGCTAAAGCCAACACAGGAGAACAATCCATTGAGGAGATGGTACCAGAGTGTGAAATACTTTCTGATGGATAATTGGCAGAGAGTGTGGGTTATGATGCTGTGGATGGGAATTGTAGCAGGCTTGTTTACTTACAAGTTCGTGCAGTACCGTAATAAAGCTGCTTACGAAGTAATGGGCTATTGTGTTTGTGTTGCTAAAGGAGGAGCAGAGACTCTTAAGTTCAATATGGCCTTGATTTTATTCCCAGTCTGTAGGAATACCATTACTTGGCTCAGAAACAAGACCAGGTTGGGAGTAGCTGTGCCTTTCGATGACAATCTAAATTTCCACAAGGTACGGATTGATCTTATGTTTTATCTACAAGTTTATTTTGGACGATAGAAACTAATATGAGTATCATATGGCAAGTTCAGGTGATTGCAGTTGGAATTGCCATTGGTGTAGGACTACATGCAGGAGCTCATTTAACATGCGACTTCCCTCGACTGCTTCACGCAACAGAAGAGGAATACGAGCCTATGAAGCCTTACTTTGGGGAAGAACAACCTTCAAACTACTGGTGGTTCGTGAAGGGAGTAGAGGGGGTCACTGGAATCATAATGGTGGTGCTAATGGCAATAGCATTCACATTAGCCACACCTTGGTTCAGGCGTAATAAGCTCAACCTCCCGAAACCACTCAAGAAACTCACCGGCTTTAATGCCTTCTGGTACTCACACCATCTCTTTGTCATCGTCTACGCTCTCCTCATTGTCCATGGCGTCAAGCTCTACCTCACCAAGCAATGGTATAACAAAACGGTGAGGCTTGTCTTTCACTTCCATACTTACTCCTTTTTGCTTCTGTTGCATTTTGCTGATGCAAAATTCTCTGCAGACATGGATGTATCTGGCAGTGCCCATTGCCCTTTATGCATGCGAGAGGTCGATCAGGGCCTTTAGATCAAGCATCAAGCCTGTTAAGATTCTCAAGGTAATTGAAGAATACAAATACGATTTTTTTCTACTGAGTTGATTGATCTTCATACATCTAATGAGCATTGCCTGTCCATAAATACTTCAGGTTGCGGTGTACCCAGGAAATGTTCTTGCATTGCACATGTCAAAGCCTCAGGGTTTCAAGTACAAGAGCGGGCAATACATGTTTGTCAATTGTGCTGCAGTTTCGCCCTTCGAGTGGTACGCACTTCATTGAACATACATATTTTAACTGTTATATGAACCTTCTGAGGTCTAACATTACTGTGACGAATTGGTACGCCTATAACATGAACAGGCATCCGTTTTCTATTACCTCAGCACCAGGAGACGATTACCTCAGTGTCCACATTCGAACATTAGGTGATTGGACGCGACAGCTTAAAACTGTTTTCTCCGAGGTTTGACAAGACATAACATGCACTTGTCCTGATCAAGTTACAGATCATACATAAGTTTCTCAATTTTAATGGTTCAATCACAGGTATGTCAACCTCCGCCTGCTGGGAAAAGTGGACTACTCAGAGCTGATCACATGCAAGGCGGAAATAATCCAAGGTAATGTGATCGTGATGTCGGGTGTTAAGCACTGAATTCTTTTATGTGTATTGTTTCTGATAAACGAGACGAGTAATGATTGACATGCATGCAGGTTTCCCAAGATAATGATCGATGGTCCATATGGGGCACCAGCACAAGATTACAAGAAATATGATGTGGTCCTACTGGTAGGATTGGGGATTGGAGCCACACCCATGATCAGCATAGTCAAGGACATCATCAACAACATGATGAACAAGGAAGAATCAGATGATCGATCCATACAGTCCTTAGAGAATGGGAGCTATGGTGTTTCTACTACTCCTAGGAGTGGCAGTAACCATAAGAACAAGAACTTCAAGACAAGGAAAGCGTACTTCTACTGGGTGACAAGAGAACAAGGTTCATTCGATTGGTTCAAAGGGATAATGAACGAAGTTGCAGAAATGGACGATAAGGAGGTGATAGAGCTCCACAACTACTGCACAAGTGTCTACGAAGAAGGTGACGCCAGGTCAGCTCTCATAGCAATGCTCCAGTCTCTTCACCACGCAAAGAACGGTGTGGACGTGGTTTCGGGCACGAGGGTGAAGTCCCATTTCGCCAAGCCTAATTGGAGACAAGTCTACAAGAAAATTGCTCTCCGCCATCCTGAGTCTACAATTGGTGGGTTTCACCGACTCTATCCACTAGCTTAAAGTCATTAGTTGCAACCAGCTGTTCTTCATAACACGTGTAGCTAACTTTTCGTGCATGTTATGCCTATGTTTCAGGAGTTTTCTACTGTGGGGCACCAGCACTAACGAAGGAGCTAAGGCAACTAGCTTCAGACTTCTCCCACAGGACCTCCACTAAGTTTGATTTCCACAAAGAGAACTTTTAAGCAGCAGATTTGGAAGATTGAAGATATTAGTACATAGCGAAGATGATGACCATTCAGACTACTATTCCTCTATTCCATGTATGTAGCAATGGGCTCGAAAAAGAAGAAACCGCGGCGAATTCTGACCAAGCTAACGTGCTAAGTATATAGAGTTGGTTGGTCATTTATTTCAAGAGCATTCAATTCACTCTTTTATTCTTTTCTTTCTTTCTTTCTTCTTCCCTTTATTTACCAAAAGTGTATTAACTATTTTTTGCTCTTCTTATAATGTCAAGTGTAATAGAAAGTCGTGTTTTAGTGATAAACTGGAAATTTTAGCTGTTGATATTAATAGAATTGTACGTTCTACCAAGTTGCTTGTTGTGTTGGAAACTTAGTTTCTCTATAATTATATGCCAAATCTTAATAATCACATCGAATATGATATGAGGAAAAAGCTAATAATGATTTAAGTTAGTATTTGATAAGCCTATACATATATACATATGAAGATACAGGATCGTTCTTAACGTTTTATAAGTCATGGACAAAATAAAAAGAGGGGTCTTTGTGAAAGTTAAGAATGAATCATATTTTACCTTATTTTATTCTTTAGATAAGTTAAGAATGAACCCTCTTTTATTTTATTTTGCTCTTTATTAGGTCAAGAATGAATTATATTTTGTTTCATTTTATTTTTTTTACAAAAGTTAAAAGTGAATTCTTCGTAAGAATGGGCTCTGGACAGGTGCCTTATCTGCCTTTGCGCACATATGACTTATAAATTAATTTAACAACTGGACATTATTACTCATTTTTTCTTAAGAATTTCTAAATTAATTTAATTAATGACTCAATGATTTCTTCTTCTTGGAAGTATATATGTTTTAAAAAAATTGACCAAAGCAACCAATGCCCATTGAGTAAACTATGTACAGGTGGTTCAAATGTGGGTATGCACGTGGCCCCTCTCCACTTAGACCGAGCCTTTAGCCTACCCACTTATACAAAATTAAAATTAACTACATTTGTTGCAATTGGACTTCTTCTTGGCCGCGTTTTGAGACATTTGTTGGCATTTTCATCATGCCCAATTTGAAGTTAATAACATAGTCAAAAATATGAAATATAATGGCTTACATATTGTGCGTGTTTTTCAAAAGATGCATGTAAGATTCAAAGGATACATGATATTTGGTGTCATGTCTTAGTCAATTGTCTTCCTAAATCTCAAATTGTTCGGTAACAACCCAAGAAGCTTCCAACCTTGCGGCTTCTTTATACACGTGTTTCATTTATCAAATAGGCTTATAAAATAAAGCCCAACTTGGACATGTTCAAAGTTCAAACTCAACTTCAGCTCATTTTACTAAAGTTGAAAAAGAAAGGTCCAAATTGAACATAATCAAAACTTAAAAGTAACCTCAATTGGTGTAGCCCAGGCTTCATAAGCCAAGTTCACTTCCACCTTTGTAAAGTCAAACTCGATTCAACCTAATAGTTTGATACTTTCAAGCTTCAAGTTGAAATTAGTTTATAATTGAACTATTCAATAATTCTTTTTTTTGCATTTTAATAAAGTCTTTATCAAGTAATAATACGAGTTTATAAACGAAAATTATCTTTGAAAAACAAGGAATGAGGTCCGTATTGAAAAATAGATTATTATATATTGATTTAATGATGAAATCTTAATTCTACGCTTCTAATATAAAGTCAAGTCAACAAATTTTAGTATACAAAATTCTCCGCTTTGTGAGAGTTAAAAGAAGGACATTAATTATACGCAATCTTCCCTTCACGAAAAAAAATGACTTATCAAGCTTCTAATATGAATTTCTTTATTTTGTAAAGTTTGTAATGAAATTGGAGCATGATTGCCAAGGTCCAAGTGCCCACCCTTCCCTTCTTAACCCAAACAACAAAGTGATTTAACCCATTTAGGGTCAGACCAGACCCATCTTTAGGAAGACAGACCCATAATACTGGGTCTGGGCTCTGTTTTGGATAATGCAGAACATCTTCACTTAGTAAAAGTCCAAGTGTCCAATTATGGAATGTGATGATTTATGAATATTCTATTGGGACGGGAGTGCCATGCCATCCTATTCCAATGTCCAAAGAGAGAGAACAGACAGTCAAAGAAGTCGACCATCGCACACGTACGTCGTATTGCATTTACTGGTCAAACATATTCATATTAGGCACCATTGGAGATTGCGATCGAGACGGTCACCGTCTTCTTCACGGTCTTCGCGGGTTTCAACTTTGAGACAAAAACACGTGCGCTACCGAATCAACAAACGGACTCCATACTTGGACTAATATCAAACTTCTCCGCCAACCCCACGCTTTCGCTCGCAGGACCCTTTTTTCATTTCTTTTTCTTAATAAAATTATTATTAGAAAATACAAATTACTTAATAATTTCAAATATTAATGAGTGTTTTTGCATGTTTTCAGAAGTTACCAAAAGCATGTGGAAAAAAAAAAAGAAAAAGAAAAGAGAGCAGGCTGATTGATGCATTGCATGGTGTTATCGCCATAACTAGTGGAGTCTCACACGCCTCTCGCTAAAAACCAAAAGTTGCCAACCGAAAACAACTCTCTCCCTCCCTCTTTGACTGGCTACTATTCTCAATACAAATATTACCGCTTCAGTATTTCTTCTTGCTTCCAAGTTCCAATTTCAGCTGCTGCTAAATGCTAATCCAAATTGGGATTCCTGTAGTACAGAGTCTATAAAACATACGCATGTATGAAATTACCATCTCCTCTCCGACCCCTTCTCTTATCTTTGCTGTCTCGTCCCTTCTCAGCATGCCATAGTTCTTACCGTATGCACAAGCTGAGTTGAGTTTCCTAGTCATGGGGATTAAACTTGTGAATCTCCATATATTCCCTTGGTGTTTTCAGCTAATGGGCCACCGCTTCCCCTGCGTGCAAGACCAGCACCAAGACCGGCCTGCACCAACCATCAAGCTCATCAACTCCGATGGCAAAGTCACCGTCTACCACAGGCCAGTTCGCGTCTCTGAGCTAATGATGCAGTTCCCAAAGCACTTGGTGTGTTCTTCTGATTCCTTGTACATAGGCCAGAAGATCCCATCTCTTTCCCAAAACGACCGCCTTCAGCTCGGTCGCAACTACTTTCTTCTACCTAAACATTGTTTCCAGTCTGTGCTGTCTTTTGTCACCATAGCCTCCTTTACCAGTCAATCCTCCTCCCAAGCATTGAGAAATTCAAGAACCGCACTTGTGAAGAAGGCAGCCACATGTCAGCCCTTCGACATACAAAAATCTCCATCTGGGTGTTTAAGGATACGAGTGTCGGATGAGTTTATCATATGGCAATTGATGGAACAAGGCAAGCTCGGTGAGTCGGAAGAAGAAAAAGATAACCACAGCACAAGAAGTAGAATATGCAGTACTCCTCAGTTGCGGAGGGATTATAGTCAGCTTGTAGGGTCTCAACGATGGAAACCCAAGCTCGAAACCATTAAAGAGAAGGGGAAGAAAAGAAAGCTTTCGTCTTTCGGAATGAAGAAGAAGAAACATCTGTCTAAGGCCACCCAAAAAGCTCAAGTCACCCAAAAGACTCATAACAAGATCACTTTGGAGCATCAACATCACGCCACATCCATCAAGCCTTCTTCCAAATCCAAAATCAAGACTACCATCAAATCAAGGAAATGATACTCGTATAGCAGATTCAGGAGACGGAGCACCTTTGATGTTTCCAAATTTTACCTTATTTTCTTTTGACATCTTTTTTGGTGATTGAGGTTTGCCAATGCATACCTGATGTATGTTGTAAAATTGCACGTAAATTAGTTAGATCTATACAGAATCGGAAGTTAAGACAAGTGTGTAAAACTAAATCAGATGCTTTTGTCAAATCAGTTATGTTTGTTATACAGCTCAATGTCTGGTTCCGAAATTTTCATATTTTTCAGCTTGCAGCTTCAGCTTTTGCTTCAATAAGAGAATTGATCGATACCAAGAATTGGAAGAAAGGTATTGCTATTCTCCAGGAACTCATCTCGTTAAGCAAATAAATACTTACAAATAACAAAGTACTTAAGTCAAACCACTTTAGTTCTAAAAGAAAGATCGTTCTAAATATTGCAGGGCTATTCTTCATATGCCCAACCTTAGCATTTAGGATAGGATAGGAGGATCATCGTCTTGGAAGTCGATGTCTGATCACTCTCCGTTCTTGATCTAACTCAAAATTTGCTGAAGAAAAATCTTTGCTTGAGAAGAATGGTCTTAGATCACTAATCCCACGTTCATCTGCCTGCATTAGTTGAAGAAATAACCAAAACATTCCACAAGTCAGTATAATCTTTCATCTTGTAATCCGACCAATCCAACAGAAAAATCTTAGGGAGACTAAAAAGATTAGGTTTCCTGTACCATGCTCAGCAGATCGTCCACTTTCACATCAATATGGGTAAGCCCAGAAGTAGAACCCGAAATTAATTCTTCAAAGCGAAGCGCTTTGTTCACAAGCTCTTGTAGAAGACTGAGAAGCATTCTATTGTAATCCATCTTGTAAGTGATGTATTTTCTGAAACTCTGTATTGACATCAAGTCATGCTTAGTAAATACTTCAAATTGGCCATAAAATTATACTTATAGCAATAAGAAATCGTCCACTTTCAGTTGTTTGGATGAACACAAATGCAAAGCCTGTTTGTCTAAACTGGTAGGATCGAGTAACTAGTGAATGAAGATGAAATAGGTCTAAAACATAGTTTAAGACCACCTTGTCGGGTATCAGTCGGGACATAGATTCTATAGCCAAAATGGGATAAATATTTTTATTTTCAAAATTCGAACCCAGAACAAGTCAGACACTAGGGTTGTCTAAGAAAAAAACTTCGGCCGATTGGCACATGTACATTGAAGATATTTGGTGTCAGAAACTAGCTTCGTAAACAAAAGCTATAACAATATGGCATTTGGAGGTGTGCATTCCCATAGAATCCTTTTTTGTCTTTTTCCCTTTTGTTCACACCCATTCTCAAATAGTATGATAGGGTATATTAGAAGTATGCCAAGGGAATATAACCAAACAGAAAGAAGGCTTATGAGAAAAGCATCCATTCTCTTTACCTTTTGAAGAGCTCTTTGCACGCCATACTTTTGTGTTGAGATGAATGAATTTAGTAAAACACCTATTGCCATGTCAACATCTTCTTCCGTGACATGCTGCCTGAGGTGCATTCTGGCATGTGCTTCAGACATTCTAATCATCGATTCTATGTGCCTCACTGCTATTGGAACTCCTTGTCCATGCTACATAAGTATAGTAGAAAGGAATATAGCAGGATTATCAATATACTGCACGCCCATTAAAGTTAATACCAAAGAGTAGAACAAACATCTAACCGATGATTCTCTTCGAAGTTCAGCATATACTTGTGTGAGCTTTTCCATGTCAGAATCATGCAACCTCGGGAAAACGTTTAACTTTGCATATGTTATGTATTTCTTCAGCAAATCTTGGGAAATAATCTGGAACAAATTAAGTGCTCATGATTAAAGAAATAAAAAGATCAGGCCCATCTCTAGAAAATAAATGAAGGCTCTTAGGCTCTTAGTTATGATACCTCTGGATCTTGATCAACTGGCCTGGCAGAGGCTTGAATATCATCCTCAGACTCATTCAAGGATCTAGCATCTATATTAGCACCTTTGGGCTGTGACTTGAAATGACTGTCAACTACAAACTTTGCAAGCATCTCATCTGATACTGGGTCAACCACATCCTGCAATTAGAAATTGTTTGTCTCAGTGTTAACTTCGACCAAATGGAAAGCAATCAAAGAAGAATCAAGATAAAGGTTTACCTTAACAACACAGAGGACATCAAAACGTGAAATGATGGGATCTGTTAACTCAACATTCTGTGAAAATGTCTTGGAGGAATCGTATCTGCAAAAATTATTTGAGGGAATTGAAAGCATTTACTAACAACGTTCCTGCTTCCTGCTTCCTGCTTTTCATTTCTCTCAATACATCAACATCAAGTACTCATTTACCTTCCTCCAATTGGATTTGCTGCAGCAATGACAGAACAGCGAGCCTGTAGAGAAGTAACAATTCCTGCCTTTGATATGCTAATGCTTTGCTGCTCCATTGCTTCATGGATGCTCACCCTGATAACAGGTAAACACATTGTTAATCAAGAATGCATCCCACCTCACTAATACAAAAAGACTAGCTCTACAATTCCATACCGATCCTGATCATTCATCTTGTCGAACTCATCAATGAGACATATCCCCTTATCTGCCAAGACAAGGGCTCCACCTTCCAGCGTCCACTCTCTTGTCACAGGGTCCTTGTGCACTGCTGCAGTTAGACCAACAGCAGAGGCTCCTTTACCAGTAGTATACACAGCCCTTTGCCCAGTCTTTTCAACATACCTGAAAGAAACATCCTTCATCAATTTATTTGCTCACTCCTAGAGGTCAAATGGTTACAGAACTTCTCAGTGCAGTTCTTACTTAAGGAACTGGGACTTTGCAGTGCCAGGATCACCAAGGAGAAGTACATTGATGTCCCCTCGAAGTCTATGCTTGCCTTGAACATTTTTCTCCTGGCCTCCAAACATTGCAAGAGCTATGGCAGTTTTTATATCTTCATGGCCATAAATTGAAGGGGCAATAGATTTGATAATCTGAAAATTTTACAAGAGGAGGACGGTTGATAGTTGTTAAACGAAAACATTACATAAACATGGTTGATAGCGAAAAACTCTAGGTAACAAACCCGTTCTCCAATCCTTGGATCTTTGGCTAACTTTTCAATTTCTTCTTTGTCCTCTTGGGTAAGTTTGTAAGCAGAAAATAGATCCTGTTTCTTGGTCACATAGTTTGCTTCAATCACAGTAGCAAAGACAGGGAATCCATTCTTTGTGTTCAAGGACAAGTCAAAGTTATTAGTGTAAATTCCAGTGACCTCCTGATACATATCAAAGGAAAGAAAGGTATAGAATGAGATAGCTATCAACAGGAAAATGGGACAAAATTAGCAGGCCCAAGAAACAAGGATAGTACAATCTCTTCTCCAGGTCGAGCACAATCAATCAAATCATTCAATAGAATCACTTCCTTGTATCTTGGAAGTCGACCTGCAGGCACAATTCCAGGGCTTTCTTGGAGTGTAAGTTTTTGATAGTTCCTGTAAACAGTCTGGAAAGATACATAGACCAGTGAAAGAGTTAGTCCCAACCTGGCACAACTTAAGAAGAAGAAGAAGCAGAATCAACTCAACACATCCTAACACAATCAATCCCAATTGCTTAACTGAGGTTCAATTCAGCAAAGCAATGAGCAGAATATCAAATCAATACTTAAAACTGCGCTTCCTCGAGAATTCTCAAGGTTTCGTGCTATAAAGAAAGGGCAATTTAAGAATGTTATGAGATACTTCCACCTGCTCAATGTTGACAGTGAATGGCCCTTTAGATTGGCATTCAGGGCAAGAGCCAACCTTGACTTCGGAATATGAATTCTGAAAGAAAGGTCCCAAAACTGCTCCGCACTTGTTGCAATCATATTTTACCTGTTGCAACTGAGGAAATACTCCAGATCGTCTAGTCACCACTCCTCCTATACGAATCATGGTGTTCAAGTGAATTTGCCTAGAAGTTCACAATCCATAGGAAGAGTTAAAAATGTAAAGGAGGACTTCTACTCAACATAGAAATAGAAATTAGCAGAAAAACCACCTGATGTTCCGTATTTGATCATAAACTGGTAAGTTTGTCACGCGGACATAGATCTTTTGATGGATATTCTTATAATTAGGATGTAATTCGAATACAACATTTCTGGCAACTTCTTCCATAACTTCTAGGACAGATTGAGGGGCATCCGCAAGCCAGATGGCAATGTTGGGGTGAACATAGATAAATTGCTTGTAATCAATTTCCAAGCTACACTTATTGGCTGCAAGTGAAATTCAAACAAATATAATGAAATCAATGGCAGAATAAATTAGACCATAACAAAAGAAATAAACTCAATTCTTCAATTTTTCTTTCACCTGACACCATCTCATTGACTAATCGCACATATTCTATATCTCCATGTGCATTCTTTGGATTGACATACGTGAGTAAGAATTCCTTAAATTTCTTCGCAATGAAACGGCGCACTTCATCCCTTGTAACCCACTCCCTCAATGTTCCTTGGACACGATACATTTCAAATTCACCCTCATCTCCTTCTTCTTCCTGCACAACGATCTCCTCCATTAGACTCAGTTTATGTAGAAACTTAACATCTCAAGGACTATTAGAAAATTTTGGATACCTCATAGGGGTATTCATCAGTTTGGTCGGTCATGGGCACATCATCCCTGGAATGCCCCCGTTGCGACATTCCAGGGGAACTTTGAATCCCATCAGCATCGTCAAAGCTTCTAGGCCTAAAATCTGCTCTAGACCTCTTTGAAGGCCTATAGTTGTCGTCATCGGTATCTACAGCCAATTATTTTGTTTCATATAACAAAATTTGCAAATTACTCAAAATACTCATCAAACAAACAAACACTACGTTAAATTATCATTTAACCATTGCAATTACTGAGAACATTCAACAAAAAAAGCACTAGACCGAATTTCAAAAGACAGAAATTTAACCATTGTCATGGAGGAGGTGTGGAAGCTTGCGGCTTGAAAAGCGCACGTCACGAGCTTCAAGCTCGACTTCAGCAGCTCTTCGATCTCTCATGATCTGATCCAAATCCCTCTCATCCTCCATCGAATCGTCCAGCCCTAGCGACTCATACTGGTCCTGCTCGTCCATTCTCCGATAATCGCTGCACACATACAACAGAAACTTCATCAATAACCACCCAAACCAAGCAACCTACACTGCTACTACTTACTCCATAAAATTGTCGTTGAAGAGATCCTCTCCTTCCTCTTCTTCCTGGGGCTCTTCGGGCTCATCTGCAATGACATCGGGATCCACTGCTGCCTCATCGTTGTCGGAAGTGTTGTGAGGGATCTGATCGGTGTTAAAGCCGGCGGAGGTCGGCGATTCCGGTGTTGACGGCGACGACATTTTCCCTCCCTTTTTTGTTGGTACAGGAAATGGTTTGTTATCGTTAGGGCATACGCTTCAAGGTCTAAAGACTAAATGCCCTTCCCTTCCCTCCACTCTTTTGGCGGGAAGTTTTGGCGCCAATTTGGCTGACGTGGCTCCCCCGGTCTCCTTATTTTATTTAGTAGGCCTTGGTTTTAGGTTACTGTGGGCTGAAATATAAAAAGCCTAGAGTTTGGGGCCTGGAGCGGAGGATCTTAACGTTACGTTCCCCATTTCAAAATTAATAAATGAAATATTGATTTTTAAATTAGTAATTATGACTTTTTTTTCTAAGAAGATTGTACATTCTTTTCTTTTAATTACTATTATTTTTTAAAATTATTGTTTGAATTTATAAATTTTATAATTTTATAATCATTTTAGAATAACAAACCGTCTCAAATGAAAATTGAGAAACAACCTAAGGCCACAATAATAAAAAGTCAGCAATAATCATAATAGAAACTTAAGCCCGGAGTTACAATTGCAACATAAACTTAAGGATTAGGGTCACAATAGTAGGGAGTAAGACTGCGTATTGTAAAAATATCAAAGTTTTAATTTAAATTGAGGTATATTTTTATTATTAATTAATTTTATTTTAACATAGAAAAATTTATAATTCAATTAATTTAAATTAAGTTTCTTTTTCTTTTTTTCTCAATCAAATTAAAGAACACAACGTATTTGATAAAATGAAGCACTATTTTTATTTAATTGATATCTAAATCATAAAAATTCCAAGTAAAATAGATGTATTCAAAAGATACAGACGTGAACAAACAAACAAGACTCCCTGTCCTTTGATCAGAGCAGTATAGCAAAAGCAAGCTAGCATCTTAAAGTCCTCTTGCAAGCATCTCTTGATACCTCTTGAATGACTCCAGCTTCTGCAAACGCATCTGTTTATGGAACCTCATAATGAACAGGTCTGCTACGTGATCTATCTCATCTTCCAACTTGAAGTCTTCCCCTTCCTCCTTGGAGTTCTTCACTATATCAATTATCGACCCACCTGGGTCATCAAAATCTTCGTCGAATAACGAGTGCCTGAGATCAGGGTACTTGTCATCTTCTTCGCCATCATCATATCCATATCCATAACCACAAACGTAAGTGTCTTCCAAACGGGGGCAGCTCGAATCCTGCCCGTAGAGAACAATGGCTTTGTCATTGTCGTAGTCGTCTACTTCTTCCTCGCTGTCTTTCTCACGCAGGCCGAGAATACTGTGGATCTTGTTGGAGATTGGAGACAGCAAAGCCTTCTTGCCTTTGACCAGAGAGAGCATGACAAGGCGAGCTCTAAGTTCGCTTGTTTTGCTCTTAATACTCATGGACTTGGCCCTCGCTATGGAACTCAACAAGGAGGTTATGTGCTTCAAGAAAAGAGAAGCTTTACGGATCTTCATCATGTTTATTGATCAAACAAGCAAGGAAGCAGATATTGCTTGACAGAAAACGTATTATCAAGCGTACTTGTATAATTTGCATGAACGAATCGGGCAAGTCTTTAAGTTGGTCACTTATATAGAAATCGAAAAGATGATTTTTCTTTTTGCTTTTCATATGTAGTCTGGGTTAGTGGGGTGGAAGTGGGCTAAAAGGGGTCTTAGAAAACTTCGTGGGGCAGCAATCTATTGTGATTCGTCTTCTTACCTTGGACGGTTCGTGACTGAACGTTACAAGAAGAAAGCGATAGGTCTACTTCCGCGAGGAACGTGAAAGAAAGACGATCTTTGTGATCATTGGGCGTTCACCGTTAAAAGATAATATGCATGTGCGAGCTTTTTAGTTGTCACCCAACAAAAAAAGCATGAAAAGTACTCCAAAATCTATCATGCACAGTGCAACTTAATGGTAGGAAAACTTTTCCTTCTATAAACAAACACAACTAACACAAAAAAAACCAACAAATATCAATATGCTTCAACCTTGCATGGAAACAAGCATTCTTACTAAGATGAATGACACTCTGACTGTTACAAAACAACACATATCAATCCAGCTTGAAACAAAGCTTAAAAAGAAAGGTTTTCATCTATAGAAACTTCTTGCAAGCCTCTTTAGCTGCAATAAACTCAGTATTAGTGGTTAACAAAGCAACACACTTCTGCAACTTTGACTGTCATGCTATAGCCCCCCTTGCAAACCTAACCATGTAACCTGATGTAAACTTTCAAGAATCAACATCTCCTGCCATGTCTGCATCAGTAAAACCAACTAACAATAGTTTATCACCACCAAAACTAAGACTCAAGTCATTTGTACCTCTGAGATATCTTATAATCCACTTCACTGCATTTTAATGCTCTTTACCTGGATTAAAGAGAAAACGACTCACTGTACCAACTGTATGAGCAATGGCTGGCCTGGTACACATCATGGCATATATCAAATTGCCAACTGTTGAGGCATATAAAACTTTCTTCATCTCTTCTTTCTCTTTGTTTGTGGAAGGACACTAGTTGACACTCAACCTGAAATGAGGAGCAAGTGGAATAGCAACAGGTTTTGCCCCAGTCATACTAAACATTTAAAGTACCTTCTTTATGTACTTCTCTTGAGATAAGTACAACTTCCTGACATCCCTGCAACAAATAATTCTCTTGCCTAAAATTTGTTTAGCATGACCCAAGTCTTTCATGGCAAAAGACTTAGCTACTTTTTAGCTCAACAATCCTAGAAGCATTCCTGCCTACAATCAACATATCATTCACATAAAGTAACAATATGATAAAATCATCATTTGAAAATCTGCGTACAAATACACAGTGATCTCCAGAAGTCTTCTTGTAGCCTTGCTTTCCCATAACTGATTCAAACTTCTTATACTACTGCCTAGGAGCCTGCTTCAACCCATACAAGCTCCTTTTCAATTTACACACAAAGTCTTTTTTTTCCTTTCACCTTGAAGCCCTCAGGTTGTTCCATGCAAATCTCCTCCTCCAAGTCATCATGAAGAAAGACTGTCTTCACATCCATCTGTTTAATCTCCATATCAAGACTAGCAGCAAAACCAAAAACTGTTCGGATGGAAGACATTTTTACAACAGAAGAAAAGATGTCATCAAAGTCAATACCCTTCTTTTGATCAAATCCCTTAACAACCAATCTGGCCTTATGTCGCGGCTTCAAACAATGCTTTTCAGCTTTGATTCTGAACACCCACTTGTTCTTCAAAGCTCTCATGCCCTTAGGCAACTTCACCAACTCATAGATGTGATTTTCATGCAAAGATTTCATCTCATCTTGCATAGCTTCATTCCAATGATCCTTATGCTCATCTTCAATGGCTTCCTCATAACATTCAGGTTCTCCCCCATTAGTGAGTAACACCTAATCCTTAGGTGAGTAACGGGAAGAAGGAACATGCTATCTAGTAAACCTCCTAAGTGGAACAGCCGACTCATTCACAACTTTAGGAATATGAACATCTACTTTATCAACAACAACATCACCATCAACATTTTCAACATCAACATGCTGATTAGGAACATGATTATGGACATCATCATGATCATCAAGTCCAGCAACATCATGAGCATCAATATGAGAAATAAGGTCAAGATCAATCATGCAACCAAAACTAGAATGCCCTAACTTCTCTACCTTGTCAATATCTTCAATGGTTTGATCCTCCATGAAGATAACATCACCGCTTCTCACAAGTTTCTTCTCAACAGGATCATACGACCTATAACCAAACTCATCAAGGCCATAACCAATGAAGATGCACTGCCTCGTCTTGGCATTCAATTTAGACCTCTCATCTTTCAGCACATGCACATAAGCTTTGTATCTAAACACTCTTAAGTGGTCATAAGGAATTTCTTTGTCATACCACACCCTATCTGGAACATCACCCTGTAAAATAATAGTGGAAGACAAATTAATAACATGTGCAACTGCTAATACAGCCTCACCCAAAAATGAATCAAGCAATTTAGCTTCATAAAGCATGGATATGACTCTCTCCATCGTGGTCCTGTTCATCCTCTCTGCCAAAGCCGTTAAGCTGAGGAGTCTTTGAAGGAGTCCTTTGATATTTAATGCCCATATGTCTGCAATATTCATCAAACGACCCATATTTTTACCACTGTTTGTAACACCCAAATACCCCCTGGGAAGATACATGGATGTCACCCAAGACAGAACAAACAAAATCAACAGTACACATGCATTGTTTTAAAATCTAAGTTTAACACACATATAATACATCTCAGATTTTCCAGAAACAAATCCAAAGAATATGTACAGGCCCAAATAAACCAAACAAAATACATATTCG